>DWJS01000007.1:0-21337 GCA_018248975.1 Codatractus imalena | reverse complement strand
CATCGGAAGAAGCCAGCTGACATATTTGCAAAACGCTTACATTTTCAATAGAGTACTATACTGGATAAAAAGCAGAAAGAGCATTAAAATATTCTGTGAAAACTAGGGTATGTCTGGACAAGTCCAAAGATAGCCTAGTTTTCACAGAATAGTTACTTGTAACAGTTATTTTTCATTAAATTTGTCGAAAACCGTAAAATATTAGCGTTTTAACAATCATCGCGTTGAACCCTAAAACTAAAAATGTTCCTCTTATCTAAAGCGAACACTGTATCAGATAGTAAATCTTTTTAACGAGAGGGGATTGGAAATAGAAGAGCATCGCGTCACACGTGGAAGTGTTTCCATCCGGCGGATCCGTATGCATTGCATCCGGCACGCAGACACATGCCCGAATTACAGAATACAAAAACAAATGCACGTATATACAAGAGGTCATAGAGTAGGGAACGTTCGCTTTAACCTTTTTTTTACTAAATGAATGTTATACACTGGAAATAAAAGATACGGTGCGTAGTTTTAATTGGACAATAAGACGCAAAATGTGTTGTATGTAAGAACAGAAAATCTGATCGCTGGAGTCGTGAACAGACTGACCTTAATAAAACAATTAACCAGTCTATATACATTCGTACATACGTATATATATTTCAAGTTTCAACGCACATGTATAAACATTGAAGAAAAGACACGAAAAGTTGGAATAAAAACATGTATACGTTATTTCGTCATTGCTAACCACAACTAGAAAGCGGGCATCTATAACATACTCAAAACGCAGTAACGTTAAATGTACATAGGTGAACGTAATGGACACGGCACTACTCCCCACACTTATTGACTTTGATTCCATCTCTTTCGTTCGCCGTAAACTAAATAGTAACTCGATTTTTTATCCTTGTCTTCCCCCTAATTTAGTGTACCACGGCGACGTATGCACCCACGCTCCGACGCGCCTTTTCAAGTAAACATCGGAATGGATAAGTAAATAGAAAAGCGAGGGAGATATAATTAGAATTAATGCCGCCTGGAATCCTCACTAAAATTAAACAACCGAATGTATGCCAGCCAGCTGCATCTATCGATAATGCATGCTGAGCGTGTTGCAACAGATAAACCTAATGTAACAATAAATCATACATTTATAGATACAGTGCTCTCATCGGTGCCCTTGCCCTGCAAACCGCGACCTCTCGTTTCCATCGCTCTGAGAAACGTTGACACCATGACGCTGTGATAACACTTACAAATAGGCAAATGGTTTTTGTTCTATATTGATATATAACCTACTGTATATTAATTAAACATCGTAGTTTTGTGTGTGATATGGTACTGTTTGTGAATTTGTAAGTCATCTCGAACCAGTTCAAATATTCGGATCATATTAAGGAGTCCACGAGCTGCAGCTCAACTGAAAAGTAAATGACTTACATATTCAGTTTTTCAGCACAACTCATAGATTTTTTACTAATTAAGGTAATCTGTTAGTTACTTCGGGACTACTATTCGAATATTTGGATATTATGAACATCAGTTCAGACATATTTGTTTAATCACCCATTCCTGCTTATTATACACAGGGCAATGTACGTTAAGAGCTCACTTTGCCAGACATACTGAGCAAATGTAGATGAGATGGTCATTTTATTAGTTTTTCTAAATTAAAAGTAATTTCAAATGACCCTCGATTTTCTACAAAAAGTTGTACTCTTCGTAGTAGTGCTATTGATTCGTTTAGTTATGAATAACATATTCAATTAACCTCATTCCGTGGAATTGTAGTACAGACCGGGAAACTGGGTCAAGGCATGTCAAAGTGACGTCAGCGAAGTTATCGTCCGTTTAGCGGTCGTCATAAAGGGCTAATTAATACCCGCTCACTACCAACTAGGTCAACGACTTCTTGTTCTTAACCTGATAACGAGTTTATAAGACACTAGGTAACAATCAGTTTTCAAGGCACTAACCATACGGTAACTGAGATTTTCTCACTGAATAAATATGTTGAACAAACGACTCCATTTTGTCCACACACAATTAAACTATAAACAGGTTATTCAACCAGCAAATTAAGTCATAACAGCTAGTTACGTTTTTAGGTCATTAACATCGTATTTACAGGAAAATACAGGTCATGTAAAGGAGGAAAATCGAGTGATGTTAAACTAGGTCGAGAGACGACAGCGCGCCGCAGATTGAGACAGAAATAACAAATTGTGAGATGAAGTAACCGATGGAATATTACGCCTTGAACATATTGTATAATATAATTTCGTATCAATATTCGGAAAATATCCGTAGTATTAGTATACTAGTAAATTATTGATCTAGAACTAGATAGTTCTATATTGAAACGTAAAATTTAGAGTGAATTTATGAACTTGGGTTATAAATGTTGACCATAGACAACCATATGGACGTACGTATTATTATTTTATATGAAAAGATGCTAGTTCATTTTTAAAATGAAGGTTGAACGCCTACATACCGATATTAGTAATAGAAACCCTAAATATGCTTACATAAATCAGATACAGTATGTTAATAGTACTCAAGGTCCATATTTCTGGCCAGCATAACAAGTTTTAAAAATAAAACCCACATCGACCCTCTGTCGTAAGAAGGTTAATTGTTTGTGTGACCTACGAAATCACGATGTTTGTAGTTTAATGTGCCAAGCCATCCGGGAACGCGGGGGTCACTGACCGGGTATCGGGCGAGATAAGCCGCGACGAAACACTTATCAACGAACGACAAAGAAAACCTTTTGTTTTCGACGAATTTCACACCAAACAACCGCTCTGATTAGATATCCGTAAAGAGATTTTAAAAGTCTTACTGATATTGCTTGCGTAATAATATTTTCGCGGTCAATATTATATTAGGTTGATGATTTATGTTTCAACACTTTTAAACGCAAGACAAACACATAAACATAAACAATGACAAACACACACACACACACAGACATACACGGGAATAATAAGACACACGCACATAACAGACACATCGGAGATGTATTAGCGTCAGCCGAAATCTCAATTTAAAAAGAAGCCATCGTTTCCTTCCAGATATAGTCCACCTGCCCCACTGTCACTCTTCCCCACTGTTCCATCCGAGCCCTATCAAGCCTAGCCCGTAAGTTCGGTGAAACTGGCCCCTAAGACCAACAGCAACAACACACTTGGAAAAAAATATGTTTATAAACAACTTAAAAACTTTTTATGCATATGTTTTAATAAGATTTCCGTTTAATACCTTACCTTTGCATAAATGTCACCGACTTGGTTAAGTATACAACGGTGATATATTTATAAAATCAAATACAGGTTGTGCTTGTGCACATTGTAGTGTTTTAGTGTAGCATGAAGCGATCGCACCGACAGGGCCTCTTGGCCGCGTGACCAGTCCTCGGTAACGAGCAAAAACTTTTATAAATGACATCCTACTGAGAGGCAATAGGAAAAATATATTTATCACTCACACTACGATAGTGACTTGTAACTATGGATCACACGGCGCATGTCAACACTTTAGTTTTAAAGTTTAACACGGCACATGTCAAAATTTTCATAATAGCTTCTTCAACCACACAATTGAGTGAAATTTTACTAATTGATTACATTTTGTGTTATTGCTCATATTTCATCCGTACCCAGAGGCAAAGACCTCCCCCTTTTTTACTTTTTTAAAATGAAATTAAACAATTTTTTCTTAATTAATTCATTCTATCATAAAGTTTCGATTGTTAAGAGGAACGAGTCAAAGTTATTATACTTTACGTTACGTTATTATACTTGGGCAGAAACCCTGGTCTTAAGTGTTCATGAATAAGAACATAGGAATATAAAAGCTCAATCAATTTATTAATTTAAAACCAGGTAATACTGGTCAGGCGTTATAGGAATGATTTTAAAAGTATCGCTTATAAAGCTATTCAGATGTAAATTACGGTCGTTTTTAACTTACAATGTAATATGGAATGTATCGGTTGGGCTATCAAAAATAAACATATAGTACCGGTCTTGCAAATGTCTAGTCGTTCATGCGGTCGGCTTGATGGAAACAGCAAATAATATTTTTATGGCGCATTGTTTAAAATGAACGACCTCGTAGTCCGAGTTCCTACTAGCAACTTTGTAACCTGCTAGGATTTGCCTGCTTTCCGACACCATAAAATAATATAAGGTAGTGTAGCCAAAACAGTGAGTTTCCTAAGGTCAGTGGAAATTAATTTCAATAATTTAGGTTTTAAGTAGGTAGTAGTTTAGTATTATGAACGTTTTGTGGAATTACTGAAAGTACAAAACGGTTAACGATTATTTATTAGATTTTATCGTAAGAGAAAATATCTTCAAGTGATAATTGGTGTTGATCAAAATCTACATTTAATAATTTTATTTTAGCGCGTTCGAATCGGAGTTTAAGGCGGTCTCACATCAATTAAATTGACTGACCCGTTTCCTTACATTTAGGGGAAATAGTCAAATGAGTTGGCAATACTGACAAGGTGCGACATTGTAGCGAGGTATGTTTACGTGGAAACGGTGTGACAGAAATAATCGCTCGTGGTGGCATCTCGTGAACTGTGTCATGGGCTCGCCCACGTTCGCCGGAAGGTCGTCCGCCCTCCACTTCACAGAATAAATTTTACTTAGCAATATACGATTGTCATAATAGTTTAATAACCATTCGAGACTGATGATATAAATTACTCACTGGGTCTGGGTTTAAATCTCAACTCTGATTTTACGTGCCAATTATGTGCGTGACACAAATTGCTTAACAACATCTACATGCTACCTATGAAATCTACATGCCTACCAAATTCTCATTATCTGAAAGGTGTATTAATCTGCACTGGGCCAGCATGGTGGACTATGGCTTACATTGGTTAACCTTAGAGAAGACCTGTATTCTTAAATGTGATAGAATCGCGTTGATCGTAATGAGCCGCTTACACGATTTTAATACTTAACAAAGGGAAACAGCCCACACAGTTCCGTTTAACATCTAACAGAGCATTAACGTCTATAAATACCTCGTTCCAGGTATTAACTAGGTTTTAAGCTTGGCCATTCAGACGTTAAATGGAAAAAGGTAACGGGATACATCCCGCAAAATATTTAGGAGGTAAATCATAATGACGCGAATATTTTTAGCAATGAAATATGGGCTGAACAATCCTTTGGAGCTCGCCTACACGGGTTCTAGTGAAAGCCGTACACGATGGTAGCAACAATAATCGGCGCTGTCGGATTGATGGATGGGCCGAAGATGACGCGGCGGAAGGCTCACCCCACCATTTCCACGCCACCCTCCATTCATCGCCATAACTGTTGGTTTAGCTCGGTGTTCTATTGATAGCGACTATAACATAAACCATTTTATTGAATTTTGTTTATAATAAAACTGTATTACATTGCTATTTATTGTAATAACTTTTCAATTACCTATGCATCACCTAAAATCGAATGGACAGATTTCAATAGGATGTTCTGCAATTGGCGTCGAGTAATTAGTTCATTATTCCTCCTTATCGGATAACTGAATACCAAATGTAAAAAGTAAAACGTAAAATGTTAATATCCTGTTCTCATTAAAACACTTACTTTCTCTGCTTAGTAAATCTGCCTTGTTTATAAACGGTCTCACTGAACGACTCTCGCTTGCGACATGTAATTTTCATTACGATGCGACGTTATGCTCGAACTGTTTACTATTTACTAGACTCTACTATTTACTATTACTATACATTTCTTTCAATAGCTCTCTAACACATGATATCGAATAAACCGAACAACATTAAACCGTCTTTTTCAGATACAAAAAAATCAATGTTTTCAAAGCTAAGTAAGTAAAGAAACGTTACGAGTAAAACGAGTGTTGTAGTAAATAATAAATCAATATTGGAAGGTATTAAGATGTCCATAAATCCACATTCGAAATTAACGGTCACGTATAATCCAGGCCTTTCCGAGTCGAGGGCTTGAAAAAGGTTTCAGTAAGTGTTTTATATTCATCAGCAATTTTTTTCATCATCATCACACGTTATTTCTAATGCGCATAATAATTTGAAAATTTACTGATCTAGCATTTGTACTTCGGACTCCGGCGTAAGAGCTAAAATTTTAAACTACATACACTTACACTGTCCTTAATTCCTTTGAATTAATTTATTTTATAATAACGACAACATGGTCAAATTAATTTTGGTATAACTTAAGTATGATATACCCGTTAGTTTATTCATTCTTTGATTCGGTCTCGCTTCTCGCCGGCAGTGTTGCACGAGCCAAATCACTGTTAATCACTTCCTGCGTTCCCCATTAAATTGTCCGTACCTAAAATGTTCTCACATACTTGAAATTAAGCGTATCTAGATTGAACAATCGCTCGAATTGAACGGTAACGATTGTTTCTCACTTTCCTACACGTTCTTGCAACTTAATTTGCTCCAACAGAGCAAAATCTCTAAAGAGAAAATTCAATTGGTATCGAATTCATTGTTCGTCCGATCACACGTCGACTGTTAAGACTTGTTACATCACACGTCGAAGGAAAAGTTTGTTTAGTTGTTACTTTTACAGTTTCTGGAGTCTCTATGTATACTTTGTAACCTTCAATTGTGTTAATCTAATATAACCTTAAAACACGCAAACCATTATGACGGTATCTTATTATACTATCATTTTATGAATTGTACACGATTTTTACGGTAACTAGATGTGCTGTTTAAAGTTAATGTAAGTGTTGTCCATAAAGGATCAAGAAAATAAATTATAATATGTCTGTCAGTATAAATTAATTACAAGACGTTGAAAACCCACTACAGAATTGATTGTGGGCAGAACATATTACACTGTCATGGTTATAATATTCATGTTCAAAGGTACATTAAAAAGCAAACGAAGAAGTCTGCATGCGTGGGCATCGCGGAAGAATACACATCGGCTATTCAAGGAATGCCTACAATATTATTTTGAGACGTCAAGACAAAAAAGAACAACCAAAAACTGTACAAGAAGGTATGATCAAGCGAGTTGAACTTTTAGACTGTCACTTGTAACATAAATTATATCATAAATCAAATAATTGAGCGCGGCCTTTAACGTTTATAGCAGATAATTGCCATCAACCAGTTTTTTTAGTTAAATAAAATGTCATACTTACAAGTACTTACATGTACGTAAGTACATGTAGGAATGGCATTTTATAGTGTATCCACAAGCAACTAGTTGATAATTGAAAATTCTGTTTCAATAACGACCGTAGTACAAGACCCGAGAATATAATGGAATGCGAGACTATAAGTGAGTTTTATTGTGGGGGCCGCTGAAACAAATACATTGTTAGCACATTTGCAATCGTTCTCGGGCAGTGAAGCAGTGATAGCCGGCGTAGTTAGCGAGAGCAAGAGCATTCCTCCGAGCCGGGCTGACCGGTTCCAGGCAGGCTGTTTATGGCCGGACCAGATATAAATAGATATGCTGCAAACATCCATCTTCTTAATGTTTTACTTTTTAACCCCGCCGTGGAATACAACACGAATGTTTTTAAACTTGCTCCACGATTCGAATCTACTTTATAAAAACAATTAAGCTCCAGTTCGAACCAGAATTAGCATTCAAGAGATCAAAACTAATGAGATAGCGCACGTAATGGCTCTCGTTAGACTTTAGCAGATTTTATAATGGATATGAGCTTTACAGAAATCGCTTCTATGTTGGTACTTTAAGACAATGGTGCTTGTTAGGACCGGCTGCATTGACAAAGCCATAAAGCAACCTAATCAATGCAGCGGGATTCAGATACGGAGTGACGGATTATACCGACCGAACAAGTGAACGAAGCGGCCGATTAATGTGCAGATACATATCTTTGGACATTGTTAGCGATTGTGTACTATTCGCTTAGCGAGAAGTTTCAAATAATTACGATTATATCAGCAACGAGTTGAATGCCGCAGCCAGTTCTCTGCTATTTCATAGCGCATGCAAGTTCACTTTCACTACAAATGTCTACCTCAGCTCTCTTATACACAATTTATCTGATAAAGCTAACGCTAGCATATCGCTAGGCTTGCGCAGGTTCGTTATAACAGTTCACACTTGCTTTCAACGACGAATGTCAGCACCGCGAGAATATGTTGCATAAGCGGCCACGTGGATTCAGGAGCATTGACCCCGGCTAATGTGACACTGATAGCGTGCGACGATCACGCACCTCCATGCCAGATAAAGTCGGCATTTGGTTCCACGATAACGTAAAATCGACAACAACGCCGCTAACAAGTGTCAAATTATAAGGCAGTTTAAAAACAAAGGTTGTTTTCGTAACGCGTAAACTCAGCGACCTTGTCCGTTTAATCTGCTCCGAATCCTCTAGTCGACACCCACCGGTCGCTTATTCGCAATCGTTGCATAAACGACCTCGTAATGTCAAAGGGGGTCATTGTCGCATTTTGCGGACGGCGGGGCACGGCGGCCGCTCGCTTACGGCGCTACTAGTTGCAGGTTAGATAAATTATATCGATTGAACCTCAGTCTCCTTCGGCGTGTCTGTGACCCCGATGTAAATAACCTGAGGCGGTAGTACTGTAAACAACTGACGCTGTTTGCGTCAATCGACTGCACGCCGCGGCCGCGACGGGCCTCGCCCAACCATTGATGTGTTCGCGTTTAACTATGTTCTATTTGTGGAACATCAAACATTCCGTGGGGATGCTACAGAGCGTTTGCCAGAAATGCAATAACGACGTTCAAAGATGCAGTTCGCGTTTGAATTATGACAGCAAAATATAAACTAACTGACATAAAAGTTTAGGAAATAAAATCAAAGTAAGTTATAAATTTGAATGTCTTAAAAGCTTGGGGAATGAAGGATTTTTTTTTCTGCAACCTTTTTAATATGAAAAAATAAGATTTTTTTGATGTAAAAAAACGTAATCTGTAAATGCAACGACAAAGTCATATAAAGTATCTCTATATGGGTTTTCCAACGCCGTGCATGCAGTAGCGACATGCCGCATGTCGTGACTCTAGCAATTAACCTAATGTGGATCTCTGATAGCAGCACCCATTGTGAATTGTAATGCTGCTCACATTCCGAACGTACTTCTCCCCTAATATTTAAAGTAACATTATTTTAAAGACAGAACACAATTGTAAATATAATGTGACAGTTTACTCTCAATTTTATTAGATATATGATTATAAATCGCAGTGGTTCCAAATTCGACATCTCATAACTGTGGATCCCGGGTTCGTATCCCAGGAACGCATTACTCGCATCTCTTTATTGTAAAAGATTATATCATCCTTATCCTTTAAATAATCCGAAGTATTAATAAAATATTTCAACCAATACTGTAGGTAGGTACTCAAAATAATTGCATTTGTAAAATGTCGCTCCGTAACGTTATTTAATCAGGTGTAACGAAGTGTGAATCACGGTACAATAATTGTTTAAAACTTTATTTTACTCTCATGTCAAGTCACGGACTCAAATTATCAGTATAAAATTCGATTGCTCTTGGATTCGAGTGATCTTAGATTGCTTACAAAAATTTAAATCCGCGTGGAACAAAAACTAATGGATTTTATAGCGCAGTGTTAAAAATATTTGTAAGGTATTTAAAATTCTGAGCGCACGGCGAAATATCTATGCTGAAAGTGCGCTCAGAGCTACTCATACTCGGTAGATAGAAATAAGCACTCTATGTATTTATGATCTACAAAGTAAGGTGACCTATATGATAAGATTACTTCAATAGCTCAACTACATACAAAGCATGCAAGTTTGTGCCAGTGTGTGAATCCGCGTCAAGCTCGCCGTACAATGACACTGTCGACCTTGACTACTGCCTCGTATATCAGCCACACACACATGCACACTCGACCATGCCCGTTGGCATCAGGAATGTGTTCGTCACGAATGTATTTAAAGCTAGCAAACACATAGGTATTATTCGTCTGATTTGAGATGTACGCTCGGATGGTGTTTTAAAAATACATTGACGATATTTATACGTGGCGGCGTATAATAACAGCTCTGAATTTAGGCCCATCTGTGGCCGGCACGATATAGAACAGTTCAACATACGATAAGGTGAATGCCAATGCGCCATGCAGCGGTGTACAGCGATCAAGGCCAAGCGAACTGAATTATCAGTAGTGCTTCAAATGCACACTGAAATCACGCGAATGTTACTGGTAAATAGGTAAACAGACCTTTTAAATTGCACTTATTTATTAATTTATGACTTGTTTTAGTACCAGCAATTCAAGCGGATTGTCGCGAGTCTAATGATAAAATCGGTCGATTGATCAACGCTATTTACTGTGAACTAATGGTCTGAGGACATTCAAAATGTTTTGATCTATGCATTCGAATTAATGTAAGCCGTCGTAATATTTTCCAGCATCAACATTATTATACTAGGATCTAAGAGGGCGAGTGACGTAAATAATAGAGTATTATTTACACAAAGACATTCAAATGATCGAGTGGCATTGTGTTGATAAATTCGCGAACAAGCCGGCGTGTTTTTGTCCCAGCGGCCATTACTTTTTGCGATAAATATTTTCTTTGATGTGCGAATATTTACCTCATTGGAGCCGCGTATGATGAGTAGGAAGATTTTTTAAACGGCCTCGATGTGAACGCAGACAGCTCTCAATTAATTTAAGCTGAGCAATATATAATGCTTTACAGTCATTTACGTTTTGCCGTATTCTAAATAGATGCTCTATGTCTAGTGAGATTAATATCCTTTTTACAGACCGAATAATTAATATCCTCCCACATTTTCCACATGTGATATATGAAACTAAGTATATACGTTGTTTAAAATCTGTACCCCAGTTATCGAAATAAAAAACCTCTTTAAGTAGCAAAAGAAATACTTAAAGCGATATTGCCGGACCATAAAACCGAATCAATTGACACCTCATTCGTGAAAATCGGCTGAGTAGTTTATAGCACGGTATGTATACGATACGTATGTACCACCATACGTATGTAAGAACATACATGACTGCAGAAACAAAATTCTTCCATTTGACTTCGTCTCGGTCGGATGAAACGGCGCCATTATCACTTCAAGATGGAACTTCTCGTAGTTTGACGGCACAAGCAATGTTCAGCTGCCACATATTATTTTGTTTTGAAATCATAAAGTATCATTCCAATTTAGAAAATATGCATACAGTCGATCTCATGCAGAACTCCTGTTTTTTAGAGTTTAACTGCATCTGGAAGCTGTTCATAAAGGGCACTTAACACGTAGTGAACCTCCTCGTTTGATGCTTATTTCATAGAAAATTACAACCCGTTACAGTTTTACTGCTGGGCACGAGTTTCTCACTCAATTCATAAATCTTTTTCATCCTTACTATGGCCCAAAGCTGGCCAAGTTGGGTCTTGTCGGTTTGATTCAAGTGTCACATAACGACTAGCGTTTAAAAACTGCGGTTTGTTTATACGATAAAACAGCTCAATAACTCATTCAAAATAACAGCCGAAAATGTGCATAACAATGACAACGAATCTAAAAGAAAATAAATGTTTTAAATTTCTTTGATAAATGACAACTTTTAAGCGATTGAACAAACAGAAGGGCCTTAACTCCTAAAATAACGTTTTTAAACAACTTCTTCTTTCTAGGATAAGCCTAAGACCAGCAGGCCTCCCCTACACTTATTACGGCTGATGGACTTAAACGAACATTTATTAATACTTATTTATTTCGTTATTTTAAACATACTACACGATACATTCTAAACGAAGCGTTTTCCAAGTTCTTTCACGAAGCGGAAATGGTTTTGCAATGCAGATGTGCTACGAGTCGGCAGGTGTAGCATCTAACGTCCAGTTTATTGTAAGTAATAGGCACCTGGGTTAGTTTTAATAAGCATTTGCGCACACGAAACAATTACCGAGTGTAACTGTGAGAACAAGCTTCATTACTCATAAACGTCGGCCATTGCTCTCTTATGTGAAGCCGCCTTATGAGACTTACTTTTGGAGTTTCTGCAAAGTATGGAGCTTTAGTTGAAATCCACGGGAATATGTTTCAACAAACCTAACCTAGCCATAATTACCAGTACCAGCAAAACCTAGTTTTGTTTACTACGAGATATACAAACATTTATTATATATTTATTTATTTAATAAAACAGTTATCTACATATTCATTTGAACATACATTACATTTGCTTAAGCGGGGAATCGAACAGGAAGGAATGACCATAGCAACAAGTAGCAATGTTACCGGTTGCAAAACGTTCATGTCTTATTCTATTCACGTTATGTATATTTCCACTTACACACGGAAGACTGGCTTGATAAAGTTCCTGTTTTTATGTATGGGACTTGAGAATTAATGGATACATTTTACGCCGTAGTAAAATATTTATAAGCTTTTCCCTTATTTATGATCTCTCAGCTAACTAGAAAGCAGCTGTTTTGCTGAAGGTTTGTCTCATCAATTCATAAATGATATGGAATTTCTTTAAAGTCCTTTAATCTAACACATTAATGGATTTCAAACTCAAATACTCACACAAGTAGGTACGTTTCAGGTGACAAATACCGCTCATACGTTTAACTTTTCATTCACAATTCATCACCACCCATTTCCGTCCAACTGCGGGGCACACGTCTCCTCTCAGAATGAGAAAGTTTAGGCGATAGTCCATCACGCTGGCCAAATGCGGATCGGTCGACTTCACATGTCTTATAGAACTTTTTATTTTTAGATTTCTCCCAGGCACGTAGGCATACTCCATATAAGAATTTTATTTCGAAGTAGATGTGCCGTTTCCTCTGAATTGTAACACCTAAAATACTATAGTACCACGCCTTTCAAACTAGATCACAAGGCAGGGCAGAACTGACAACTAAATTACAGTGTATTAGTCTTACTAATCAGCATTCAAATTATGCTAATATTATTGAGTAGTGGATATAAATCGTTCGAACAGTACATAATCCGATTCGATTATATTAGTTAAAGTATCGATACGTACATACACGTAGCTAATAATTATTTCACCACCAACGACCACATTAATATATTTTTTTAAACTCCGAAGCAAAGAGGGATGTTATAAGTTTGACGTGTGTATCTGTGTCTGTCTTCGGTATCGTAATTGCAAAACGGATAGACCGATTTTTTTTTGTTTATATGTTTGAAACGTATAGCTTCACGAGTTTCTTTAGGTATGATTCAATAAAATCTGTAGTTTTTAAGCCGGCTTGTATAATATACAACGTCTTTATACAATACCAAGTATGTTCATTTTGTCTGTGATATTTAAACTTTATATTGTTATCCCTTATTTAAAAGACACCTTTTATGAAAATGTGTTACATAAAATAAATAAATTCCTCTTAGCAACATAAACATCACTTCTCGGGCTGAGGCAATACTTTACATAGCTCAGGTGTGGGCAGTACGTGGATGGTACATTAGACTCAGGACTAACGTGTGGGCGTACCGAACAAGGATTCGAATCTCCAATACAGACATCGTTACGATACGCCGCCATGTTTAAAACTGTGTACTCACATTCATATCTTATATCCTGTCATTAAAGGAGCAGCAACTTAAATAGCAATATCCTAAAATAGTCCAGACGTAATCACAAATACTTTAATAAGACGCCATTTACAAACGCTATAATATTATTATTTTATATTAGTAATGGTAGAAATGACAAAAGTTATGGGAACAAATGGGTATCTAATATCTCAATTATCAAGCGTTTCTCCTAAACACTCGTTACATAGTACTTCAGTAACGTTTTGTTATCGTATTTATTGAGCAGTTAATTTCGCATTTTTATGTCGGAGTATTGGGTAGAATTATGAGTATCTAATAATAGATGCTTTGCAGGCGTTTATAAATTCGATATTTCTTATCAAATCGCGTGGGTCGGCTCCGTTACTTCCAAAATTGAGATACAAACAAATCCAGTTTCATTATCAGCTTAGCGTTAATACGCTTAAATATCTAAAACAAGTAGCCTTTTCATAAGAAACTGGATGACTTTTTGGAGTCAAAAACCAACAGGTTTTACTTGCCTGCGAGATGCTAAATATGCACACGTATTTACAGCGAACCCAACCGGTCAACAGATAATAAGATCATCGCCCGAATTCGGCGTTTGCTCTACTTGTTTACTTTGGGCATCAAGGGTCTATGTCCACCATCGTCTCAATCCAATCACGGTGTGATCAAATATTAAGAATATCAATATGAGCCAAGCGTATTAATTTACCCAATGAAGATACCAACAGTGCAACTAACAAAAGTTACATAAAAACAGAATACAGAATTGTATTTTGTGATGTACAAATAATGAAAAAAGGATAAAATCTATGTATCTGATCAAATCCAAATATATGGTACTCTATGGTATATGTGTTGTTTGCACCTTTTCATTACTATGTATATGGTAAAGTACTTTTATAATAAGTTATATAAAGTAAGGTATTCTTCAAAATGTCAGACATAATAACTTTTTTTACAATCAGAGTCTTAGCGACTATGTGTCATGACCCTTATATCACAAAAAACATAACAATGGCGCTTATGCTTTTAGCAAAGAATCAACCGTTATGATATCTCGATTTAGATCATTGCTCCAAAGATCCGGGACGTAGCAATAGAAACCCACAATCAACAGATTAGTCTGTTCAATCGCGCCTTGTGATACAACAGATGCCTTCGGTAAGATAAATGGTATCATTAGGAAGCACAAAGCCAAAAGATTGTTGTTCTAGGTCTTCATAATGTACAGTACTCCAAGCTGGCAGGTAATAATCAATCACGGAAATTCGCTCGCTAAATCAATAAACTTCCATAAATAAAGACGGCCGAAAATATAACCACAATTGACTGGGAAGTAAATTCGAAGAATCATTTTATTATGTAAAGTTATGGATATTCCCACGTATTCTTCAGTTGAGAAGTAAGTAATATCTTGCTCAGTGTAAGCTCGTCTATATTAGTCGTAATGCCTACTGAAATAACATCAATGGTAATAGATATTGACGGTTGTGAACTACAAAAAAGTGACTTGGATTTAAATAGCCGCAGTAAAATTTTGATTAGATAAGTTTATATCCTGAGGTTAAACTAGCAGATGTACTTATTTACATCCAGAAAGATAACATTAGGCAGTGAGGGCGTAATCCAAAAACAAAACCAACAATTGGTTTGAATCTTATTCAAACAACTTGACACCCGAGTGATTTATCAAGACAGCAAGCAGTTCGATGGAGGTAAACGTAACGAGTTATGACTACGATAACAAAAAGGTAACAAATAGAATACTAAAAAAGCGATAAAGACTAACAGGCTGACAGATTCAAATTCCCAACCAACGCGTTTTAAACCTGTTACAATTTGTCCTACGTCTCGGTTCGTTGAAGAAATTGAAACCCGAGTGATTTGTATCAAGAATATCAAGATAGTGCATCTCACGGTGGTTACAGCGAGGTTGGAGGGAGATAATAGAGTAACAAGCGATGGCAGTGCGGGCGCAGCCGACCGAGACGCGCGCTCGACCGCATATCCGCCCAATGCCTTCCTAGCCCTAACTCTATGCAATGAACGCGTTAAGAAAAACATTTACATCTCAGTCGACTTTCCACTTTTAGTTTTAGCTCTTACTGACTTACCAATTGACTAACAGGTGTTATTATTACATAAATAAACACCGTCAACACAGTAGTCACTATACTGACGTATGAGGCAAAAAACACTGTGTTCGATCCCTGGCTAGGACGATATCTAAATAAAGTTTGTATGTATTCATTATGGCTCTGGGTGTTTGGATATTAGTCTTTTTATTTATCCAAAGCACCCACATGGAAATCTAGCATGGCGCTATATGAATATAAAATCTTAATATTTTAGATTTTACAATACCACGTGTTGTACAAGTTTAAGAAAATTAAGTAACAAAGTAATAATCATAATATAACTCAATTAATAGGAAGAATATATTAAAAGTACAAGCGACAAAGTTACTTTGAAGGTATCGCGTTAGTAGTTGTTATGTATTTGCTAAGTAATATTACGAATTGGACAAATCCATGTGTCCGTAGGTATACAATACTGATTTCGCCGAATTAATGTATGTGCACGTCGCGGATGACTATTCAAACTACTACTACTACCAAGTCGATGAACCTAAAGAGGTCAGACAGATCGAATAATGATTATTTGTCATTATTAACAAGCTCAACAGTCGCTAATAATGTAGAAAAAGGAAAGAAAAACAATTTATTTAAGTGCTCGCTTAATGATTTATTCACGCTTCTAACGCCACAAGGCGTTGTCGCATTATTATTAGCGTCGTGTTCAATAAAATATTGACTGCTCGTAATGCACCCGTGAAATGAAGGGGCTAGGCAAACCATTAGATTAGAAATACAAAGGGTTGCCAAATCTAAACGCTTTTACAATGAAAATTGGACCCTTTCTAGTTAACTGTGAGTAGCAGCTGCTCGTGGGGCTTTGATTAAGTAATATTATTCTAAAACCAAATCCCGGTCGACAAACTATCAAGTTGATCCGCTTAAAATGCTAATTTCGGCAACAAAATTTCGCTGACAGCTTTAAAGACAAGATTAAATGAACTAATTCCCGCACGTTTCGATCAAAATGTTTCATATTGCATAATGTAAGATAAATTAAAACTTTATTCGTCACAAATGTATTCACAAGCGTTTGCGTGGAAACGTGGCGGGTCAGCGAACTCTTTGATGAAGGAATCCATCAATCATTATTCCGTACCCACCAGCCCGGAGAAGATATCGCGTTTCACACCATTCAAATTACCAATAGACCTACTTAGTTAGATATAATATGTAAACCACCCATTAAACGACCAATTATTATTGTTCTAAAGTGGTACGGTATATTTTAAATAATATATGCAAATTTTACGCAATAAGCAAGTATTATGGAAATCTCTCTATTCGACTATTAATTTTGTTTTTAATATTCGCTAAGTCCACTGTAAAGCTAGTTTATATTTCGATATTGGAAAGTAATAAAGCGAATACAATAGAATAATACAGATAAATTACTTTATATTCGTCGATCTATTTAAATGTTTCTCTTAGGTTTTGGACGTATTTTTTTAAATTTTGTAAGGATAAATTTGTTATTTACCTACATAATTACCAGTTAGACTTTTCTTTTAAAAATTAACTTCACCGTTACATAGTTATTTGAAATGTCAGGGTGACATTGGTAACAAACAAACGTCAGCTCATTTCCTAATGGCAAACGAATCAAAGGGCCTTGGGCAAGGTCTGTAACCTTGTCGATGGTTGCGACAGAGTTAATGACTATTCAAAACTAGAAACAAATAATTTCCGGTTAAGTGAGCAAACAATACACAAAAAGTAATTAGTACTTGCTGGTACATGATGGTTCACTTCGGTACTATTTATACGAGGTGTCAAAAAACCATTGTGACCTTGGCGCCCCCGCGCGGACGCGCAAATACATTCACCTCAGGTGAGGCCCGTTGGGCATGAATGTATACCCTACAGGTATGTTTACATGGAAATGCTGATAGCTCTGACTCGCCGACATATCACTATGTGACGGGTTAGGCTGTTGCCTCTACCGAAAAACAAATCACATGATGTTTCATGTGATTGGTTTTTCGGTAGAGACCATAAGGTAACTGTTTTTGTACGTTGAAAGCCACGATAAACAGTGAGTGTTGCTATCATTTCTTATTACTGTTGGACACGGGCTTCATATCAGTAAGATAAGGGTTAAGGCCACAGTCTTGGTAGGCTGGCCAAGTGTGGATTGAAAATCCATCCATCTATCGAGAACCTAACCAGGACTCTCTAGTATTCGGCTTTCATTTTATGTTTGCTCTTATCATATTATATTACTTATTATATTTTGTTACGGTAACCGGTGGTATTTGTATAATTCTTGCGTTTGCCGTTAGAACGTTTTTCTCGATTTTAACAACGGTGGTACGGAACCCTAAATACGGAGGTCCGACTCGCACTTGGCCGATTTTAATATAATTCAATTTATTGGAAACATGATTCTGGAGACACCATCGATGAAAGGAAACGCGGCAAATATTTTTGAAATGTACACTCGGAACTTTGATCTATAACTCCTGGTATGCAGTAAAACAATCTTTATCTTAATTGGTTTCAGAGAACAGTAGTGTCTATAAGCAATTATCTTCAAGGTTGGATTTTATCACCAGGTGTGAGTGTCGGGTGCACTTTTTGAAAATATAATGCTGGTCTTTTGAAATCCCACTTCTGGGCGACAGGTCTCCTCTCAGCGCTAGTAGCAGCTGAACAGAGAATCTTATGTTATTCTTTTTTGAATAATAAGATAGGCTGGCTTCAAAATCAGAAAATCATCACTATCAATATTAACCTAATGGATCCATTGTTTTGTAGGTTACCAAATTACAGATTTTCAAAGACCACAGCAACTTTTAAACATAACATAATACGAACTTCCACAGAGGAGTAAAAAAATTAATGAGGTTTTCAGGTCATTTAAATGGACATTTATTTTTAGTTGAATGAAATTACATTAGCTGTTTTTGACGTCCACATAATTAGAATTTCTAGTTAATTATTCTGTAGTGACATGACGGATTTCGGTTGGCAACAGTTCTTCATCTCAAATCAAAATGGACTGTGAAAGAATGTGACTAGTAATTATTTTTTGACCGGGGACGTCAAGAAATAACATTATGCTAAACGAGAACGTAATGGTGTAGCAAAAGTGATGTGACATAACAACTTTGTTATATATTGTTGTAACATTTGTAATAAGAATATTCATGTAGGTACATCAGGCCCGCATGTTCGACTTAGCTACGTTATCTGTGGTAGTTTTAATTCCCCATGACTTAGAGGAGTTTTATTGATGTATTTAGCCGACAGATGCGGGCTACTTTATTAAGTGCAGGATTAAGCGATGAAAGAATTCATCACTCACACATCACATCATAAAGTCACGTCACTATCACGCAAGAGACAATTTAGTGACTGATTTTTGTCAATAATACTGAACCAGAATTAGAAGCGAAAAAACGTTTGTGCGGAGAGCGATGCCGCCAAATTTGTGACAAACCAGCACAACACTAGCGCCAACTTCGGAGATTTGTTCGGCAGAAATGACTATGCAATATAAAACTTGCTATCAAAGCGAATTCTATCACGATTATCACGAAGCTTGATTTGTTAATCCTACATCAATTAGTCACATTTCACAATATTTTATAAGAAGAACGGTAAAGTAACATAATTATAAAAAAATAATGTAAATACTATGTAAGAAACTACAAGTACTTCGTAGGAAATATAATTTACCGTTTTACAGTAAGTAATAATTTATGAATAATCCTCATAATTCTTTCTAAGTCAACAATACTTATATAATTAATTTAGGTGTTAAAAATTGATTAAGGCATTGATAACTTCCATGAGAATTTAACTGGTTGCTGAGGCGAGATTAGCTATTTTCTAGAACAAGATTTATTTTATTTAATAAATATATGAGCATGAGTTCTCATAGTACCATACGGCCACTTTTGGCCATAAACTTGTCATCTACTTAGTAAGCTATATAAGACCGCTTTTGCACTGGACGTTTTTAACATGCGCATATTTAACATAAGGTGGCATCGGTAAGGACATAGGTACAGGAGGTTAAATATGAGATAAATTGCATATCCTTTTATATATCTGTGCTATAAAATATATTTTCGTTTCTAAACATCCCAAAGGTTACCGCTAACTCACAACTGTCATAATTTATCGAAGTTCAGCCCGTATGTACGTACGAGGCAAGGAAAACACATTTTTTACATGTGACGTGAATGGAGCGGATCGACGCTACGGGCGTGCTACAGTGACATGTACATGCTCATAAATCAACATGTCTGGATACATGAAGAATCTATCTGTCTAGGTACGATATATCATACTTATATACCGTATACTTATTATATATTCGTATCATACTTTATTAGTACACAACAATCCAATTCAATTGCCAACTATCCAATTGCCGCTACAGACTGTCGGGTTTATTGCATTATTTAAAATAGTGTGATATAATGAGGCAACATTAAACCTAATCGGCTCCATAGTTTAGTGAAGAAGGAAAGGTGGTAAATGCATAGTTTAATTAGTAGTAGATTTCGTGTTACAGTAAAGGTTATAAACTGACAGATCCTAGAGAAAGGCGAGCTACAAAAAGCAATAGTACGTATCTATATACAATAGTAATAAAGCATACGAGCATACAGTCTACCTGATGTTAAGTTGACACTACCTCCTATGGACATCTGTAAGTAATCATAGATAGGATAGGAGTTCCATTTGACGTTAACAGATGCGTTGCTCTCTCTGAGGACTAAATTGGACTACATCGTATAAGTGTCGCTTGCTTACCGCAATCCGCAAACCAGAATAGCAGTGAAGTTGCCAATATAAGTTTTACCACCTTTAACAAGAGAGGTTTACACGTTAACTTTCTTCGAAGTGAAATGTGTAATTTCTCAGTTAAATGTTAGCCGTTACTGCAGTTTAAGCACATGTTATATTAAAATATTTTCGACATGGGTATAATAAATAGTCTGAAAATACTAAAATACCGCGGATTAATCTTTGCCAAACGACTTACCCCAAGAGATAGGACGAAGATTAAACGACTTTGGCACTTTTAAAGTTGGAGATGACATTTTTCAGCGTGGCAAATGGTCGCTATAATTCTGGATGAAACTTTGTGTTTTCCTACACTTTACCGCGAATGTTAAACAATGCAAATTTTTCGCGAAAGATAAAATACAATCATAGCTCTACACTACGATTCACTGTGACGTGGGTGCCACTTACACAGACAAAGACGATAGACAAACACCTAGACTAAGAGCAGAAATCTAAATTCAGCACTGATTTCTGGTTGGTATTTAATCGAAGCAGGAATTCTCTGCGTCAGACCAGTATGGTGATCACATCGCCACGCGGTTCATGGTAGACAGTAATCAGGTCTACAATGTATATAATCTTGTTCTAATATAATTTGGACGTGAGAAATGTAATTTTTATAAAATAGTAATTTTATAAAATATATAAATAAACACTAAGCTAAATACGTTCAAAAGAACCTACTTCAGTTAAATCACCTACTTTTTTGCTTAATAAATACTTATATTTATGTAATAAATACGGTACACACTAATACGTTTAGTGTAATAAACACTACAAAAGTACTGACTCGATTTTCATATTCTCACGAGACCATTGAAAT
>DWJS01000006.1:0-21502 GCA_018248975.1 Codatractus imalena | reverse complement strand
AATAGGAAGAAAATTAAAACTCCAAATTTAAAGTCTTGTTCTCAGTTGAGGTCGGGTTCCGATCCGGTGGTAGAGTAAGAAAAGAAAAAAATTGACCGACAATTTGTAAGTGCCCTCGTGGGCCTATACAAAATAAACTATTTCATTTCAAAGTAATAGCAGCTATGATGTATAATTCGTTCCAACGTACAGTTCAGAGGCCTAACCCAATATAAGAAAAATAAAAAGGTGACATAAGTAAAAGCAATGAGTTCTATTAACAATTTAAACCACATGTTATATGCTAATTATGGTATAAAAAGTATTGGGGTAAATAGGGGGCGTGGACGAGTGGTCCGCACACGGCGACACTCGTCCTTGTCACACGTGACATTTACGTGAATCTAATTTCCTGTTGTGAGATCAGGGATTTTTATAATACCTACTCGGCTTTCTAAATCTAAATTACTCCAAGAAAGGTAGGAGTCCAACCGACGTGGATCACAAATGCTCTGCTGGCCATGAGAACTACGGTGGAATGACTCATATTACGAACGTGACTTATGAGTCCTCCGGGAAAGGGATTATGGGCCTCGAGGTTTTCTCTCTTCTGCCGTTTTTAAGAGGTCTATTAGTCCTGGTGATCTGATCCACCTTTGGGTGGTTGATAAGAAACCCTTACCTTTTACTTTTTAAAACAAAACACTGAAGCATTATGCTAGTGTTGTAAGGCGGAAATAAGTGAGTCGGTTTTTGTTATGATATAGAAGTAAGCAAAACAGCATGCCGTCCATCTGTGGGTAAGTGGCCACTGCTGGCCACTTCCTAACGATTATTTCCTTTATATTTAAAAAAACTTGACAAAAGAGGTGTATTCCGAAATTCGAACCCCGACTCCCGATCGAAGAGATCGAATTTTAAATCACTATCACTGGTTTAGGCTTGTCTAATAAAAAACACGATTGAGATCTGTCAACTAGTGTTTCAGATCAATTGATTACCTTAATAGGTGAGGCCTATATTGAACTCCAATGTGAACTAAAGTGAATGTTATCACGCTGTTTTGTGGTTTACTTTCGACCGACGGACACGTTATCTGTAAGCTTAATCTGTCCAATTGATCGATTTAACTCGGCGCCTCTATTTAACTGATTCGCGTTTCGCCTACGAATTTGTCACGTTACGCGTAGGTAACAAAAGGTGATAGATAACATTTGGTTTTACGGCAGCTTTTTTAGTAATTGGCATCTTATTGTTTTGCGAAGTATATCAATCATGTAATGATTATGTGGACGGTAATATTCGCACTGTTCTAGTTTGGGTGCGGTACGAATATTTAAATTAGTTATAGCCGCGACTTTGTCTGTGGATTTTAAGAAAACCTTCACTGACATTTACCTATAAACTACCTTCTAAATTCTTCTCAGCTTCTCTTCAGCTTCATAGGTAAAGTACTCTGACATTTTGGAATAAGTTAGTAACAAGGTAACAGCTCATACAATCCACGTTTTAAAAAAATCTACAACAAAACTACACCTTAAATGCAACAGTCCATCCATTGAGAGATTTTCTTCTTTAATTTTTTAAGGACAGATACGAGTACGGTATAATCGCAATTTAAATTTCCAATTTGAATCGAACCTGGGAATCATTGGAAGGCGGTGTTGACTATTGCCATGCGGATCCTCATATACTCGTCAATGTTATCTTACTAACCATTCTCGTTTTAACTTCATCCATCTTTCATTACACCATTTCATACTACAGAGCCCATGAGCCTAAAAACTCCCATATCTTAGACGAGTCAATTCATTCATATTAGGTGATTCCTAAGAACCTACACTTAGATGATGGATGCGGAGGCTGTGCGTCGAATGGGCTTGAAACAATATTGGTCGCAAGATATATGACGTGTCAGTGCGTGATTTATTCGCATGTCTGAGTCTAGAGTGCGCGTGAGTCGGGCTAGTCAAGTATGGAAACAGACTTACTAATTGATTAAAGTTGTAAAATTGAAATATGTTACAAAATACATGTGTGCAGATAAAGCTGGCGCTGGGTTCGGATTAGATGTGAACCCGGGGCTTGAACTGTTTATGAAATTTATTGGTAATTTGAATGTTCTAGATGATCGGTAAATAGATATAGCTCCAAAAAAAACAATATTGGAGGATTCCTCTTGTAAGTATTGTGGTATTGCCAATTTGCACTGTGACAACATTTACAAGTGCAGAATTATAGTATTATGTCCAGCACTTTGAAAATAGCTACTAAGTGTATGGTGTGGCTTGTGGAGTGTTGGTTTGTGGTATTGATGAGTGGCTTGTATTTTTTTGATTTGTAGTATTTTAGCACAGACGCGAGACCCGCTTCATTTGTTAGCTCCTGTTACATGGCTAATCCACAGTGGTTTGTGCTGCACTTAACAAGATTAAATTTAAAATACTTTGGACTGATAACGAACGGATAATCTTTACCAATTTATGTATGACTGATAAAAAGCTGATAATCTTCAAACAATTGAACAGATTTTCTTGAATCATAGTTGGGAAACGGAAGATCGAGCCACAAACAAATTTCTAGTAAAATCGTTAACTGTAAGTTAATTCGTTTATCATATATATCATAAATATCAACATATCTATTTCGACGACCAGCGTGGCGGTGCGGTTACCACACTGGTCTGACACGCAGAGGGTTCCGGGGTCGATCCCCGGCCAGTGAGAAATTTAAGTGATGAACTTCGATTTTATGATCTGGGTCTTTATATATATGGAATATATATAAAGATATATCTTTATTTATCTTTATATACATGCCATCCACGACACAGGGAATCCCAGTGCCCCACACTAGTATGAGTGTAGAAAGCGTCTTTTTTAATATTGGGTTTTACCCGGATTTTCTACCTGGTCGTTCACAGGTTTTTTATTACATTTAAGTATTTCTTAATTATTTAAGATTCGCGTGAAAATATTTTTTTTGATAGTTGGCAAGAATATCTTTACAACGATATTTAACTAATAAGTAGAAATAGCAGTTCTTAATGACAATATAATATTTATTTATATTTTAATATTTCCATGATGGTTCAGATGATATCAAATTATTCATATTAGTACATAAAACCTGTTTTCTTTAATTGCAGACACAAAAAAATACACAATAAAAGATTACGTGGTTGTAAAAACAATTAATTAAGAGCATTAATTTTAAACAATTATAATTTATTTGCGCTGAAATTAGGCAGCTGTTTACGGATGTAATTTTTAAGGATAAAATAATACAATAAATATTTTGATCCAATAGAATTAATCGCGTAATAAATAACGCTCAGGTAAATAAGCTTCTTCCATACTTTTGCTTTGTTTTCTTTCTGGAACTGTGCAGCTAATCCTACTTTCGGAATGCGAAAATAAATAAATTTACACAGCATTTGTCGGTACGCAATTAATTTAGACGTTTGGGACGGCCATCTTGCCCTAACGGTCCACGCACTTTGCTATTAAATTCCAATGGAAATAACAGCCTCCATTATTCATGTGCCGAGGAATGTGAACTCACTTTTTATATTCGCAATGTTTACTGATTTATAGACCACTTTTTGTAAACTTTTCCTTTTTGATGAAATTATGTGTAGTGTTTGTAGATTCCATATTCAATAAATATAGCATTTTTGTCTTGGGTTATGAGACTTGCAAATATTACACTACTAGATATTGTCAGTCCAGTCTGGATATGGTCAGTGTTAGCTTGGAATTTTTTCCAAGATTTTGATTTGTTTGATTTGATTTTGATTTGATGCAACTAGCATATAACCGCTATAGCAACAGATTAAACATGAAGTTTGATATTGAACTATTTTGTTACTTACGGCGGTATTTGTATATGGTGCATAATGTTGTTCAATCTTAATGAAGGTACAATGGAACCCTTCATGTGCGCGTCCGCTACGTAATTAGCTAATATCATTCCAGTAGTCGGGTTAAAGTTTTTAAATTTCAATACTTTTCTATCGCTCACGGTTTCTTCTCTGGAAATCAACACTCTCTATTAGTCGTATCACAAAATTAACACCAACAACACAATCAATGACACGATACAATCGATACTTGATTAGAAAATATGTGTAGAGTGAGTTGATCAATCCGAGGGCGGCAAATAGGCCCTATTAGCACCGCGCCGTATACGGCTGCAATTTGTCGGGGAGGAGAACATATCTGCTGTCCGTACAAACAGGCTTATCTGTAATGTTCTGTAATCTACACAAATGAGTGAAATTTAAGTGTCTATCCATGATAATTGCAAGATAGGAAAATATGTAGAACTAGGAAAGTTGTTTTAAAGTTTTATTTGTCAGTAAATAATATTAGATTTTTTTAAGTGAAGGGTCAAGTGTCTTTTGATGCTTTCCCCCTGAAAGCAAACGAAAAAGAACTAAGTAATGGCTAAATTAGACGACAAAATTCAAAGTAAGATGTTTCATGGAGACGTAAAAAGGCGAATACAATATATCTTATATTTATATCTGTTATTTTATTGTTGTAATATTCAAAAAATCATATTTTATTGTAGTTGTTGTATTAAAATAATTTGGTATTGACATTTCTGTCAAGACCTACGTTACAACGTTGATATGTCGATATTACCTTTCATGAACACAATAAATCAGGACAAATGCCTGTGTCCGTTTTTTCGTTTGTAGACTTTATATTGATATATCTATTATGGGTAAACTATACCGCCTTTGTAAGGTCATATTATGTAGCAAATACCGCCATACAAGTATTATGTCTTATAAAATTCCTTAAGGTGGGATAAAAATCTTTTCTGCTTTAAGTCTATACACAAGATGTATCAAGATTAGTTTGTTCCTTAAAGAACTAGATTTTTTATCTGTAGTTGTAGACTAGGAAAGCACTAAATTGTTAACTGGCTTACGTTTTTTCGAACCAGTTAAGGTCTGTTTGTAGGCGCATTGGCAGACGATAATTTAACGGGCAACGTGCTAAGAATCTAATGAATATTTTAACTTTTTATCTAAGCACATTAAAGTTAATCAAAAGAAAGTAATTGCTATCACATGGATGGTTAGGTACCCATTCGGATCACACACACATCGGTGTGGTATCTCACAGATGATTTGGTATTCATCCGTGTGACAGCGAAAGTAATTTATAATATACCATATACTGAAACATTATTGAAATTATAAGAATTATGATTATAGCGAATGCTAACAGACACGATAATTTTGGTCAGAGGGTGAAGGGAACTATAATGGCCGTCATAGATTTCTACGACAGGCATTATTGTTCATAAATACAGGATTCAGTTCAGAAGATGGGTAGCAGAATCTCTTTGGGACATTATTGGGATAGCGGCAGAGTCCGCATTAATAGGGAGCTCATGTCCAATGTTAATGAGAAAAGAGACAACTCAAGCAATGAAGTATATTTGATAAAATTGCAATTATGTGAATTGAAAAATATTGCTATATACCCTATATTAAAACCAAATGAGTGTAAGATATCCTTATGTTTACCAACTCCGTCTTTTTTAGATTTCTGCTGATGACTTGGATGACCTCAAGTCTGCTTTCTCAACGCCTTACAATTAGAAAATTGTTACTATAGGGCAGTGAGAATAATAAGATATAAATGTAAATTTTTCAGCATATTAAAATAACTCGAATATTTTATTGAAATACGTAATACTTATACCTGATAGAACACATACAATAATATTAAATCGACACTTAGTCTTGTTTTTTTAGCACCTTAGTATGTACTTCGGTATTAGCAATGAAGTCGGCCGGAAGGGATACATATTTCAAAGAAGTCACTTTCGAATATACGAATCATTAGACAATCTCGTTGAACACATAATTATTCCGTCGATATGACTAGCGTTAAAAATAATTGCACACATTAATTTTTACCGGACCTGATAACGGAGGTAACGGATTAAATCTACTTCCTCAATATCTTCCTTACATCCTTACATCCAACTTTTTACCGGATAGATGAATCCTTCATTATTTTTTGTTGTGTTTCAGCGGAATTTCCGATGGTCTTCATGAAATTTAAATAAAAAACCTTTATAATTTGGATATATAAGGAGTCAATAGATTTACTTGAATGTAAGCTAAGACCACTCTCGATTAAGTCACCTTTAAATCAAAATAAAAACTAAATCAAAATGAACTGAACTTTGGGAGTTATGATGGCATAAATAGATTGACTTATGTAGGTATATACATGACGCCTTTTTTTGCATCGGGTGTAAAAAATCAAATAAACTAGCGCAATTAACTGGAATTACTTCGAACGCACTCTTTATTATTATTAGACAGGTGTCTGTTGGACAGAAATGTCTATAAATAACACCGCAAGTCCGGCAAATATTACAGATCCGGTGAAGAAACGGCAAAGCGCTCCAATGGTTCGAATTAAGATATAGTTTCGTGTCGAAATAAATAGAACGCGAAAAATAGCTTCATTTTAATTGATGTGTGTATGACAAGCAAGCTAGTTGTGTGCGTACACTGTAAGTGCTTGTGTGCTTGTTGGGTAAATAAATTAGCCGGAGAGCAATATAACGGATTTTTCACTTGATCTTTTGACATTTTCTTGAAACTTTCCTTTATTTCTAACGGGGTAATATATCTTAGGTTATAAATCTTATATCTTAGATCGTTACTTTTGTGGCAATTTATAGCTAAAATTACTGTAGAAAGTTACTGTCTGTGTGCGGTGTCTGCAATACTTGCCGCAATCTCAGTATCGTCCGTAATTGCAGTTATTGTAGGAAAACTCATCCGGCGGGCTAGGTTTTAAGAGAGCGGCAAGAGAATATCGCTGACAATAATGTTTTTAAACGACTTATAAAACGATGTATAAGTTTATATACGAGTTTAATAAGTCGATTTCGAAAATTCTTATGTGGTGGAAGGGGGATGTTTTCTATGCATAGATTCACATCACCCAATTAATCGTTAATGCACTGCTTAAGAAGAAAGCTTTTAGTACCTTTTTTTGATCCCCACGTCAGTGCAATCCAGGAATACTTTAAGAATTTCTTTCAACATCGCTATATCGTACTCAGGAAAGCAATTTTAATAGCCTATTTACGAGCCCTACAGGGTACTAATTAAAGAATAACACGCTCTGCGTTCAAACATCAGGATTAAGACCTCGTTAGCTGATTATCTTCACTAAATTCTATTTTGAATGCAACAAAAACTCGGCTCAGTTTTTATCTCTACAGTCGTGTTTAATCCTTAAACGGGTTCCGTCAATGAGTGTCGTGTGTGACAGCTTGGCAGACGCCCTGAAAGCTCATTCATTATTGTTAGCGCTAAGACGAATTAAAAAATAAACTGCTTGCTAACTTCTCGGCTAGTCCCGTAGAATTATTTGTTTTTAAAGGTAGTCTGGAAGAGCTGTGATGGTGTAGTGGTTTCGGTTTGTTATAATGATGGTCCTGGGTTCGAATCACACACGTTACACGTCCGATATTGAATTATATGTGCGTATTGGAAAATATTTTTTCACTTGTTTTAATGAATGAAAATTTTGTGAGAAAACCTAAGTACCTCGTCTTAGTATAACTCTCTCTTAAAAGGGTGTCAAATTTTTTAAAATATAACAAATCCGTGCTTATACTGCTTTTATAAGACAAAAATAGGCGTGGCGGTGGCATCCCCGCAAATAAGGGCTCTACCATTTTTATTATATGTGTATAAAAAAAATATATATTATGTTTGTGTGTAAAAGAACTTTAAACTGATCTAATACGATTTCATTCAAAAGAATTATGAAAACTTATTACAACTTATACAAATTCAATGCCAAACTAATACAATACGAAAGTAACTCTGTTTGTCTGTCCAATTTTGTATAGTCTATTTTTCTATGTATTTTGGTACAGTTAAAAATGGTACCTTAGTGGTGGACTTGTGGTAGTTGGTATGATGATGGTGATTACGATTGTGATGGGTGCTTCAGTAACTTTAACACCTATTCTGGGAGTTAAATTGTAACAAATTACCTAAAACTTTACTATTTAGGCAGAGAGTTTTTTGAAAAAAATATGAATTTACATGTGAGCATTTACAAAACTTACAGTTTTATTAATGGGAGATGAAGTAAGCTGAGGTACTGAAGACGACTACACAATAATTACTTTATAATTAAAGCAATTTACAATATTTCGCGGAAGTGAAAAGAACGTAAAATGCTTAGTAAAGACGCAACCATTAAAGTAATGTGCGTAATTCACATTTCTAAAGAGATGTTTTATATAATTCTAAGCTTTAATACAAACAGAATTATTTGTTCGTTTGTACATTTTATTTTGTAACTTAATCTATATTTTATACATAAACATCGTTAGATGTTTGACTAACTACAAATCACCGTTTGGACATATTTTTTTTTTACACTCATAGCCCCACACTAGGATTCCCTGTGTCGTGGGTGCCATGTACATACAAAGACGACACACAAACACCCAGACCCAGAACAGAAATCTATCGTGCTTCCGTGCTTCGAAGGGCAAACTGTCGGTGCCGGTTGTTACTGTTGAAAAGCAGTCGTTAAACCTTGTCGGAGGTTTTAAGAGCGATTTCAAAACAAGTGACGCGGTTCACCACTAACCGATACCTCAGAGGTAGCAACGTATTTGTGTCTGACCTCAAGTACACCAACCCTACCTGAGGGTAATTATAGATGTTTATAGATGAACGGTTGGAATTATCACTAATAATTGCTTACTTAGCGGTTAATGAAAACATCGTGAGGAAACTAGTGTGGGTAGTCTCTAATCCGCACTTGGTCATTGTGGTAGACTATGGTGTAAACCTGTCGCTTTGAGAGGTCTGTACCTAGCAATGGAAGATGAAATTTTGTTCGAATGTGTGGACTCTGTAGCCATAATGACCTTGACAGCTTAACCAGTTTTTAAGGCGATTGCCCGATACTGCTCCAGCTTTGGGGACAAAAGGCTATGTTCTGAAAGGGTGGAATGAAACGTTATGTACGTACAAAAGGGTACGTCTTGGTCCCCATTTCCAGGTATTTATGCCGTCCACACAGAGGTGTAGAAGGTTGTTGACCTAGCGAGTATCGGAGTCTTGTCCATCGGCCTGTTATTAAAGCGGGAGGAGTAGGACAGAAAAGATGTCGATGTATATAAGAAGTGTTGAAAAACTTCGATAGCGGGATTCAGGACACATGTAGCGCCATCTCATGTCGAGCTGCGGGAATTCGGTGTAGTAGCTTTTAGTACTAATCGTTTTTTTCAGGTTAGCCATCGAATATGGTCTTGGTGGCCTCATGGTGTGGAGTATTGACACTGACGACTTCAAAGGCGACTGTGAAGCGGAATCTGACACGTACCACGACTTCGTGGAGACGTACAATGAAGTCGTCGACAACCCGGTGCTTCAAGAAGCCTTGAAGACGTTGAACCTGCCTGATGGTTAGACGCTTTTTATATATAAAAAAGCTAAGCGTTATGGTTCTACTTTCTGGTTTACTGCCACTTCTACTGCCTAAGAACTGCGTTAAGTGCTGCCGTATTCTGGTTTAAAGAGTGTGGTAAGAGAGACACTTAAGAGTCATGTTAACCTAGTCCTCATGATTAGAAACGCATCTCTGGCTACCTTGGAGTATGAGTCCAATTCTATATGAGGTTGATTTCAAATGTCCATGGGCGGCAGTGCCAACTGAGTCTCAGGTGGAATGCTCGTTTGTGTATTTCAAAAAAACTTTTACTGCTATTATCAATTGTTTCGCTTTCTACAACCATTGGTGCCAAAGTCATCAGCGGAGAAATAGTACTTTTAGTAGCGTTTTTATCAACCTTTAGCCTCCAAAAAATTATGAAAACCAAACTTTTTGACTGTTGTTTGAAGTTGGCCTTCTTGCCCCAGGAGAGCTACTTTGCCCCACTCCCCTATACTTTAGATTTTTATTTGATTACTCGCTGATTATTCGCTCTCTGTACCCACTTACCGTCAGGTGGACTGCATTTTCGTTTGCACGTACTTAATAAATGTATTACGTCATGACTACTTATCAGTCTTCGAGACCCTCGAGACCTGTCACTTCGAGTCAAATGGTCTGATCTAATCGTACAGCATTATCATATATTTTACATATCTGATATGCACTTTTCAAGTACGGTGTGATAAAAGATGACTAGGTCTGCAAGACACACATACTGTGTGTTTATTATTAATGTATAATTGAATAAGCTTGATTTCGAATTGATTTTGCTATTTGCTGGAACTCTTTTCATGTCCTACGACGTCAATCGACTCCCACAACTTGAAGACGCCTGGAGCATACTAAATCACGCTGCTCCATTGCGGATTGTGTTAGAAAAGTGTTTGTTAGCGACCAATCCGTAGCCATGTTTTTTATCTGCCCATAAAACTATTATTTGAGTCGGCCCACTTCTAAAATCGGTGAATTTTTCTTTTCTGTTTTCCTTTTAATTATCACAATTTCGAAACATTTATATATTTAGCCCTACGTTTGAAACGGCAAATTAGTAAAAATTTGTAGTATTTTGATCCATTTCTTGGGTCAAAGCCTGTGGCTTAAAAATAATAACCTTAGGCTTAACTGGGCCATCACTAGTCACTACCCTTCTATATTTCTCGTATTAGAATCAGTTTTGAAGTAACCGGAGCCTGCCCGTCGGAGCTGTATACCGTCGCCATAAAACTATACTTCATAGTATCGCATTTTGGGCTATCATCTGTTCATATCAGCTATTGGCACTGACATTGATCAGTATCAGCGCTATCGGGCACTTCAAACACCCCGATACCGCTGTATAAGCGCTACTGCGAAGTACTTTGCATATGAAAATTAATAACGTTTTAGCTTTGTAACTTCACTAAAAATTAGGTTACTTTTGCATACATTTTGAGGTGCAATGTGCAGGTGCAGTGGACTATCATTTATAGACTTCCGTACTCAGAGTGTCAACTGGATCCTAAGGCGCCGCTACGGATAGTGGAGCCTTAGGATCCCGTCCTGTCACACGGTTGTATCTTTCGACATTTTTATTGTGTATTACTAAAGCTGTTATTATAACAAATAATAATAATAAAAAAGTAAAATAGAAGCTTTTAAACAAGAAACAAATGTTGCCCATAATAACGCCATCTAGTTAGCCATGGCGGTGATATTAAAGTACCCACGTGAAGGGTGACAATGGGCTTTGTGTTGTTAGATCATAATTAGCACAGAATTCTTGTAATCTTGCGAGTCCTAATAGCTGCTAGCCGAATTTTATAATAACTCTATAAAAAAAGGAATAAAATATATGCGTGCAAGTAGAATATTTGATTTGATTTCAAAATTACTATTTTGTTTTCCTCAACAAACAGGTATTACAAGAAATAGAATAATATACAGAGCGCGATAGAGTAATAATTAGGTACTTATAAATTAACTATAAGTGGACATTGTGATGATAAACTATATCTTTTAGTTAAGATAGTGTAGCAAATATAATAGTGACACTCGTGTAGACTATGAGATGGTTCAGTGATGTGATTGTAATAGTGTGAATAAGTGGATTTTTCAAAATGATGCTATATGTGACTCAGACTACTGAGGTGCAGATTCGGAGGCCACCGCCCAGGCGACGGCATATAAGCGCTAATATCAAGGTTCTTAATATTATAATATATAAACTAGCGATAACATAGTTTTATAAGTGTCGCCTTTGGACATATGCTGGTAACTAAAAATGCCCTACCTCCACCACAATTATGACGTCAGATTTTTTTGTAAGATTATTTATATAGATTTGTGCCGTCAAAGAGTAATTAAGCTAAGGCAGTGTTATCACATACCAAAGACTATATCACCACTTGTGTGCCACGCCATCAGGTGGTATTTTAGTCAAACATTGGCTTATTGTGAGTAAAAAATAATAAGATTAAATAGTAAAATAAAAAAAATATTTTTGTTTAGCTGTGTTTTGGTTTGTAGTCTAGTGATGGAGAGACACTTATACACGACATTTCAACTTAGTTTTCAAGGGCAGCAACGTATCTGTGGCTGGTCTGGGGTAGTTTCATTCTATCTGGGTTATATCACAAGTCCATAGCCAGCAGTGGTCACTTATCACCAGGTACACTGCACGCGCAACTACTTACACTATAGCCAATAAAACGAATGAAATGAAATATGTTTTTGGAAAGACCTACGAGGCACTTACTTGTTTATTGTCGGGTACAATATTTTCTTATACCGGATCGGAACACAACCGTTACAGAAGAGATTCGGCAAGGAACTTAGTTTCTCTTTGTGTATCTCTTTCTCTATATACCCCAATATCTTTTTTAAGGCAACTTTTTCCTGCATAACAGTAACATTTCTTCTTTCCAGCGGCACCATGCAGGTATATCGCAGTCTTCCTGCAGCGACGGCTCGCTGCTCAGCGTGGGCTCGTCCGAGATGGACGAGGACAGCAGCAGTGGCCACCACCACTCACACGACCACTCCGCCAGGAGCGACCACTCCGACCTTTACAGTGAGTGGCCTACATTGACAAAAGTATATGCGCAATACATACAAATGCAATGAATGTAAACTTATTTGTCATCAAACCTTTTTTGTTACCACTGCTGGGCAAAGGTCTCTTCTCAGATTGACCGCTAAGCCAATTAAAATGAATTTGTACTACACATAATTTCGAAACATCAGCAGAAATGCATGCCTACCTAGGACTTTGTCTTTTCCCTTTGAGAGAATTTTGAATCCCCCTTTCATCGCTCTGTTTGCTCATTGTTTCGGTGTAAGTTACTTCCAGGCGTTCATAGCAGGAGGCCTTGAAATTTAGTCCTCAGTGATATCAAGATCTGCGACCAACTTTACTAGCACTCCATTTTTGTTCATAGTTAGATTACATTTTTAGGTTTAGTTAATTCAATTCATAATTAGGTAGGTTAGGTTTTAGGTTAATTCTATTCTTCACTTAAAAGATCATACATATTTTTGTCCTTTTCAAACTATTCCAAACATATTATAAAACGAAATAGAAGACTATAAATAATTAAACTTATTCTTTCATTCTCACTTTGCAATTTTCAGATTCGTCGGAGCCGCCAACAGGAGTGGCGCCACTGTCGCACTCGGCTGCCAAACACAAGATGGCGGTGCGCCCTCGTCGTACGCACGGCGCACCGCGGCGGAAGAAAGCCAATCCTGTAAGGGTGGAAACAGATATACACCATCTTACAAGTCCCCACGCATCGCGTGAATGTGGAAACAAATACACAATATCTCCCAAAATAGATAATAGTTTTGATTAATTTGTTTTATTTTCTACATTATTATGAACGTATTGGTAATAGAAGTAAAATTAGTAGTTAAGTATAATAGGTATAAAAACGACTTGTAATCTTAAACCAATAATCCAGTTGTAACTACTTTAAATCGCGCTGAATAAATAGGGCTTAGAATATATGAGATTAGTTGCTTTTATGCACATTTTGTAAAATATCATAAATAAAATAGTATCTAATATTGTAATGTTTTCAATTCCAGATTGCCGCGTCAGCCTTGCCGATAACACCCGAACTGAACGAAGAAATGATACGAAGCACTACTCCTGAAGTCATCCACAAAACCTCAGAAGTTGTTACTGGTACGTTTAAGCCTCCTGCAAGTTTTGTTTGTTCTATAAGAAACAAATCTAAACCAATGTATTATCTCATTTCCAGAATCATTCTCTTCATCGACAACTACGAAGCATCATATGATCATCAGAGAACAGCATCAACAAATGAATCGCGAACTTAGCAAAGTTCTGGAACCTCCAAGCGATACTAAACTTAAATCCTCGTCTTTGCCCCCTGGTCTAGCGCTTAGTCATCTCGTAGGACAATCTCCTACTAAGTTAAGCATCGCGGAATCGAACACACCACGATCCTCGATAAAGAGAAGTAAATCCAGTACACAGGATCAACAGTCCATAAGGGAGAGCTCACCAAAAATTCAGTCGAGTTCTACCGAAGCTCATATCCAAGCTTACCATTCAGAGGATAGAATGAGCAAGTATCGCACAGAAAAGAAACATGTCGAAGAATCTTGCCTAGACAAAAAATCTAAGTCAGAGAAGAAAATAGAGAATGAAGTCATAAGATCTTCGAAGAAAGAGGAATCGTTTTTCAGTAGACTATTGTTGAGGAAGAGTGGGAAAAAATCGAAGAAGGATCAGACGGATGGAGATGGTCAGCAAGAAGTCAAAAAGTCAAAGACGGACAAAACCACAGCTCAATACAAATCTGTGGACACTGAGAGAAGTGGCTCGTATTACACTGAGCAAAGCTATAAACCAATTCCTGCAGAACGTACACATAAATCTGCTGGTCAGAAAGCCTTTGCAAATCAAATGCACAAACGATTGGACAATAAAGGTGCATATGTTCAAGACAGTGCCTACAAAGATGTATACAATGCAGCAAAAGTCGGAGGTGTCGAATATAATATACCTGATCTCAAAATTGCTGAAGAAACAGATAAACTGCTTAACATAGAAATGAAGAACCGTTTTAGTAGACGCGAGGAGTTCTGCGAGAAACTTGAGAGATCTAAACGAACGTCTTCCAAAGAAGCTATTGATGAAACAAAGAAAGAATCGTTTAGCTTGCACCACGATAAGTCTAAGAGACCAGCATCTGTTCAGAGGTTGATTGATCCGTATTCGTCGAAGGCATTTATTATTAATGAGTTAGCAAGTAGAGCACAAGAAGAAAGCTTGTCTCCGACGCTTGAAATTTCAGATGAAGAGTCTTCGACAGGGGCGATGCGTATGAAAAGTCATCATCACAATGACTTCGTTTTTCACAGTGGAAGCATGCCTAAGAACATACCCTACTTCAATCCAGGCATATTAGTGTCGACGTCTCCGCCGAAAAATTCAGCATATCACAGCTCTGAAAACGTTAAACATACGAACAGGTCTTCGGAACACGTTTACGAATACCGCGAGAAGCAAGTTGAGTCTAAACGCGAATCGCATCATATGGCGAAGACGGAAGAGTCGTATGTTACGTCAGGACTGAGGTCTCTGGGAGATGAATACGTTGAAACTAGGAGCAGTATTGGCAAGTCTCACAGCTTCCGTTACGCATCAGAATCGACATCAATCAGTTCGCAAGAAAATCAGATGCCTAGTCTTCCAACTTTCGTAGGCATATCCGAACCTCTACTAGAGAGTTGGGAGGTAAACTATAGGAGGAACGTGAGCGAAAGACATGAGTGTGCTAAAAGGTTATCAGCTAGAAACTACAACATAATGCACAGCAACTCAGAAATGAATTACGACAGTTTGCCAAGCACAGACAGCAGTTACCTTGACAGCCTTAAAACTGATATCAATGATGATAGGAAACTATTCACAAATAGTATCCATATCACAATGGATGCTCATAAACGTGATAGTGACATCTCACAGATAGAGGCCAAAATAGATGACATAATTAGTTCTCCTAAGCCAATCATATCCCCAATACTCAAGTCTAGTTCTTTAGATAGTGTTAAGAGTAGTCCGGAAAAGCCTATGGAAGATAGAAGGAAGACTATTTCAGTAGAAAGTGCGTTGAGTCAGAGTGATAAGAATATACAGAAAGATAAGCTTGATACAGAAAGCTTTATATCCGTTACTCATATCAATAAAGAGCAATCGCCTATCGTGATTAAATCTACCGACGCTACCAAGAATAAAAGCGATGAAAAAATACAAAAATGTGCAAACGCTAAGCCCGGAGTCCCCGAGTTTCTGAATATTCAACTGAATAAAGTTGACACAAAACCAGTTACGAATATTGTTCTTACAGCTAATGTAACGCCAAAGAAAAATGATAGTCCACAAGCCGATAAGGAGCAAGAAATCGGAAATTTCCAAGTTTCGGAGACGATTTCTGCACAAATCAAAAGAGAATCGAGTAAGATTATTGAAAGCATAGTTGAGTCCGTTCAAACAGAAGAAAAGAATACTCAAGTAGTTTCTACAAAACCTGTCACGCCTGTTACACCTCAAAGTCCATTGACTCCGAAGACGTTCTTCAAGAGAAAGGCAATGAGTGTGGAATGTCAAGACAAACAGGAAAAACCGAGAACAAATTCCCTTAGCACAGAGGGAAGCACTGAAAAGATATACGACAACATATCCATGGATCAGAAATCACATTCTAGTTTCGGAAGTAAGAGTTCTATCCAGAGTACCGACAGCAATGAAAATCGAATTCCTGATAGACATGAAGAGGCTGTGGTGTACAGGAAAAAACACGTGATTGGCAAAGAATCCCGCGGCGAGAAAAGAAATGATGATGAGCCAGAATTAATGAAAGTATTCGCGCGACGTTCACTCAAGCTCAAAGACTCAGAAGCCGATCACTTGGCTCAAGAAATAGCCGAGTCAAAAGCAAACAAAGAGGAAATCGCCGATAATATAGCAGCCACTCGAACTAAGGTTCTCAAGAACGAATTTAACGCGTCGATAAAATCCCGAGACAGCGACAAGGAGAACGAAGAAAGCAAAGACCAAAGCGTTGAGAACAAACTCGTAGACATCGCGGCTCGAGTCAGTCAATTCGGGGTTCCTCACTACCAGAGAAGCATAAGCATTACCAGCGTAACAACAAAACGTGAAAGCGCTCCAGTGTTCAGAAACGAAGTGAACAAATACAAGAAGGAAGTGTCCGACTCGACGCCAGAGAAGAGACTGAGGAACAGAACGTTCCCCGACCCTTCAAACGATCGGGAAGACATCAAGAGTCTCGCCAAGAGCGAGATGGCATACAAAGCGGATACGTTAACCAAACGGCCTTGGCAACGCAAGGACGACTTCAGGCAGTCGGTAGAGAAAGAGAAGCGAGAGAGTGCTGTGATAGAAAAGGACGGAAATAGCGAGAAAGAAGAGGAGAGGGAGAGAGAGGATGGGGAAGCAGATGCGTCGCCGCAGTTCAAAGGGATCTTGCAAATGAGAGCGGAGTGGGAACGGCGAGCTAAACAGGGGATGACCAAATAAATAAAGGTGCTACGTCTAAGGTATATTTACTATATTTAAATCTGAATGATCGGAACGTCTCCTTAAGTAAGTTCGCTTAAACTAAACCGAAATATAACATCATTTCAGTGCATGATAGACATATTTTGAAAATCTGACTTTGCTGACAAATGACATGCACGATTTATGTTCCAAGAATCAACATAAGCTTTTTTACATTTTTCGTTGTCTAAAGACCCATCAGATACGATATTTAGGATTGAATAACACTACAGATAGAATTACAAATGAATCATTAAAGTGATACAAAGATTTACTGTCATATAGGCTATTAAAGTAATATGCAAACGAAGTCTAAATCCATTTTCGTTTTCAGAAACACGGAAGATGCCGCGCTGTATACAACCGCGTTGTAGATTATAATTATTAATAGTGATAAATAAATAAATGATTATTAAATATAAGCACCAGCGATATACGCAACCTAACGTTATTGTAATTCTAGAGGTTTACCTAACGTTCGTTAAGACAATGTATTTTTGAGTGTTATTGAATTGATATAGCGTATAGTTATATTTTATTAAAGACTACATTATGTATTAAACATTTCAGAACTGTGAAATACAAATTTTATTCCTATAGTTTTTTAGTTGTTTTATTTATTTGCCTACCCTTATCCTTATACTACAATTTTAAGGCTTGTAATATTATATCTTATTGGAAATTTTACTAAGAACTTTTGCAATAATGCCAGCAACAGTCCACAGCCATAAAATAATGTGTTCATGTGGTAGGAGGCCTCTAAAGGATTGCCTGCAAAACTTTTCAATGGCCGCTGCTGGCCACTAGTCTTTCCCAATAACTGGGGAAAGGCTGGAACATACTCACCCTATATTAATGGGGATTGATATAGGGATGTTTGAGTTAGTCGCCATACCTCTAAGGCCTCCAACATGGCTTAACGAATGCTACCCAAGGGTAAATGGGACCAACGTGCCCTCCGATGCACGGAAGCGCGCATGGAATTTGGACACTGACGGTCACCCATTCAACTTCAAATCCCGACGTTGCTTTTAGACGGCCTAAGATATACAAAACCCATGGCTATGCGTACTTTTAGACTAAATGATTAAGAATTCAGAAGATGGACAACGGAGTATCATGAAGTTATCTGTTACCCAGATGACTGTTAAACTCCTTTTATGTATTATACACAGCAGTGGTATTATTCAGCAAGACTTCTACGACGGACTGACGGATACAAATTAAGATTATTTTATTATATATAAAAAAACAAAAGAGCATGCAATCCAGCTAACCCTTCAAGTCGTTTATGGACTATGTAATCCACCTCAAATAGGATTGGAGTCCTTATTAAGGTCACAGTGGTACCTTCGAGGACTAAGATTGCATGCGGGGGGCGTGCAATAGTCCTCGATCTATGTCTCACTGATGTTGTCAGAAACAGGTGTAGCGGTGAAGGTGCAGTCGAAGCGGGAGGATGCACCTTTAAGACTACTTAATAAATCTTGCATTGGTTAATAAATAACGCACTAAATCAGTGGTCTGATAACATAAAGTTTTGCACAAGATAAGATTTCATTATGCACAATTTACGATTTTTGACTAAATAAAAATATTAAAATTTTACATCTAAAAAGAGCCTTGAGATTATTTTTGTTAACTCATCCTAATGTGGGCAAATAGCTCGGAAAGCTCATATTTAACAAAATCCATCTTTTCTCAGCTTTTCAATGATGATATTGGATTTTTAGTAATTTATAAAACAAGCCATATTCTTTATGAATAGACAATTAATCTTCAGGTTTAAATTTTAGGTAGAGCTCGTGTCCTAATTCGATTATAATATTCCATTACTTATTAGTAAAAAATAGGCCCACTGCAGTTCATTTACGGTCTACTTAATGTAACCACGGTAAACATCCAAGCCATGTGTGGACTATTTAAAACAAAATCGTTATTAGATATTATTATAAACATGTTTATTGTAAAAAATAAGTTTATTGTTTAAAATAACCGACTTCGATCGGTACCGTTAAAAATTTTGCTAGTTGTTACTGTTTTTTGCACTTTGAGGAGGTATATCTTCGAAACGAAACCCAAGGTCCAACACCAATAGAATTAAACAACAAAAGCACCCGAACTCTCTCTGAAGTCTGTAGAAAATAAAAGAAAAACGATATTTGTAACTCGATATGTGTGCACGCGGGATCACGGTTCATTGACCCTGTAATACTAAGCTTGCACCAGACTATCTTAATGCACCACTACCGACGGATTTGCCTGACCGAGTGTAAAATAGGACGCGTGCACACTATCGATTTTATTCGTAAAAATTATCTAAAGTTTTACACTATAAGTAAAACTTTAGGTAAATTTGACCATGTTAAGCACTTTAAAGGCAAATTCACTTTAAAGGCTACTTTTTTGCTAGATATTACTGTACTTTGCAAACCAGTTTTCAGCCCAGAGTATCCTTGAGGATAGTTAGGTACCTGCCAATCTAGTCTTGGATTGTCATGTACCTCAATCACCATATATTTCATATTCGATTTTGAGGAATTCCCTGCTGTGACCCATTAAATCCAAGGTTCCATGCCAATACAATTAAAATAGAACCCTTTTAAAAGGAGCCCCTTTCCGACAGATGAATTTTGCAAATTGGTCTATAAATGTCTGAGTTCTCAACCTAACTCATTGAGTGGGCCATTTGCGAATCAGACTATCATACAAAGGTTTCCGTACCAATATAAAAAAAGATCGAAGGAAAAAACGCCAAACAAAAACACGGTAATATGACAAACGCAACATATACAAAATACCGCCGGACATCGCAATAAATACGATGATATCAAACTTCATGTGGGTATTCTCCGCAATGGAAAAAAAGATGCCCTAGATTGTTATAGTTTGTTTTTTTATTTTAAAGATTCTATTTTACGTTTTATTATTTTGGTTATTTGTTGTTACAATGGCCACAGTTCCCCATCATAGACTTCTGTTCCCCCAGGCTTGAGCCCCTTTAGGAGCTCGCCTCAAAAAAAACTAAAGCCGTCAAGGCCACTATGGCCAACAGTAACTACACAATTCGAAAAAAAATGGCCACAGTAGTGCACACTTTGTAAATATATCAATTGTCTACCTATAACGGTTTGTAGTATATAGTTCTGTGATAGACGGACAAACGAACATCGCAGCCTTCGTAGTAAGGCCCCGTTGGCACACTCTGGGCAAAAAAGTCATTCTTTCTTTTACTTTTTTAATACTAATCAAAATAAATGAACCAAAATGCTATGGAGCTACAATTTACATTTTACATTACTCGAACTAACTCGCACCTTAATTAAAAAGTCGAGTAGAAACTGTTCTTAAATACTGATTAACTGACAAGCGGTTTTCATTCATATACATAATGCAATCGAAGCGGGGAAAACATCAGTTTTTCAAAAAGAGAGCAACCTTAACGTAGTTATTAGTTCGGTAAACTTTATTTAGATCTCGCTCCACTTTTATAAAGAAAATACTCGTTAAAAATCCGACCCTTAAGCCGAGGGTGTTTCGGAACGCAAAGGAAAATAAACGAGGGTGAGCTTAATTCGCGCATGCGCCCTACCACCCCACAGCAACCCATCACAAAGCAGCTTCGCCATTTTATTTTCATTTATTTCTCATTTTCCTGTGTAAACGTCCATTTTTGATCGCGATATATGCAAAAACGCGTCTCAAATGCAATTTGTACTGTGAAGTGATTGGAGTTACTTCGTCTGCGAAGGACTGCTGAATATTGTCCGTGCTTACGTAATTTTTTCTTGCTCGAAGATTGTGTAAGATTCCACAAGGCGCCAGGTAAGATATTTTTTCTATCTATTATATTTAAACCACCGCATAATACGATTTAATTTACATCTTAAACGTCTGTAGACTGTCTAATAAAGATATCATAGGGTTTAGACGGAAACGATAACTATATACCTATTTGATAGAATCGTTATTACGCCTCGTGTTAACACTGGTCATATAAGAAAGAAAAAAAAGGCGTTAGAAAAGAGTATTTTTCTAAAGAAAATTTGTGTAATGTCCGCAAAGTCAACATTTATTAAATGTACAACTCATTGGGATTACAAAATTGGAGTACACCTCGCCTATATGTACATACATATATGTTTAGAATAATGAACTTGTTATAGTAAATTATTGATATTCCTGTCAATTCATTTAAGAAGACAACAAAAATTAAAATATCCTTACATGCTGCAGCCTATTCATATCCCTACAAGACAAATCCATATACCATAGCAAAATAATCTAAGTCAATAGACCGTCTTTCATGGGGAAGGCTGGGCCAGGTCCCTCTGTGCTATCTTAATGCGATTACTCAACAACTAAACTCCATTTTGTGTCCCCACTAAATGTCATTAAGTGCCTACTTCTGAGACTAGCAACAAAATACATGTGTATC
>DWJS01000005.1:0-21603 GCA_018248975.1 Codatractus imalena | reverse complement strand
TCGACTTTAACGACTTTAATCACTTTCATTTTAATCATAACTTTTACTAAGAGCATAAGCTTATTTCGATAAAGAGGAATAGATAATTATGGTTTCTATATAACAATACGAGTGCACAAATTAGGAAATTGGGAAAATAATATCCTATAAGAAATGAGAGGTCATAGAAGAGATTTCATTTTTTTTTTCAGCATCACGGGCGGTGAGCTGTTCGAACGAGTCATCGATGAAGATTTTGTGCTAACTGAACGCGCGTGCACTGTGTTCATGAGACAGATTTGCGAGGGCATCGAGTTTGTGCACCGGCAGAATATACTGCATCTTGACATGAAGGTAGAAAGCTGTACTTGAAACTTTGATAAGATATTAACGAGACGTTAAATAAATACGAGCAACGAATTCAGGTGAAACATAGACTCTACCAGCAGAATCGAATGGAATCTTCAAAGGTTGGGGACAAATGTCAATAGGCGACATTGACCTCTTCATATTAAGTGGATCCTCGTTTGCTATTTTAATTAAAAAAAAAAAACAGTATACATCGTGGCAGCCTACAAATAATTCGTTTGTCTTTGTAATGGAAAAAACAAAACCCGTAATCTCACCACGGCCAATCGAATGGGGACAAAGCCTTAGTTCATCTCTTGTGTAAAATAAAAAGCTAGATATTAAAAGAATTCTGTATTATTGTCTCACACAAATATATTACAGTGTGAACATATCTATACACATTGAAAACCCGACTACAACCCATGACGACACCTTTGATTTGACATAATCAGAACTACCTTTAACTTTACTGTTTTCAGTTCATTATATATTATTTATGAAACTGATCACTAAAGTTAAAATAATTTCAACATCGCACCTTTAAAACATGGGAGTCCGATAGTCCAAGCACAGAGATAATTTTATTCAAAAATAATCTAATCAAAAATACGACAGGCGGCTTGCGCCCGCGCCATCTTGGTGCCAATCCAAGTCGTAAATCAGGATGGCGGAAAAGCGCGGGAGTTTTATGATTGTCTTCGCGTATTGTTGGCCAGTATTGTTTATTTGAATCAGATTTATTCTTTTCAGCAAGTATCAACGAAAATAAGCTAATTTGCTTACTTTAAAAAATAGTTTTGCAAAATGTGAAATTGTAAGGATTACAATCACCTCAATTTCGGACTCAAACAGTTTTAATTACAAAGTACATAGAATGATACATTCACACAGTGTTGTTATTTTGAAAGTAATAAACATAATATGCTTCCCTGTGAACAGTCAGAAACCCTTATATTAGCTAGCACCTCTTTAAACCAGAACACATCAACTAGGAATGCCGCTTTCACATTCCAAGTTATATTAATAAAATTACCATTACTCGTACTTTCAGCCAGAAAATATCCTCTGCCTGACAAAGACGGGGAACAGAATAAAGATCATCGACTTCGGCCTCGCCCGTTTCTACGACCCAGAAAAGAAGCTGCAGGTACTCTTCGGAACCCCGGAGTTCGTGGCGCCTGAGGTGGTCAACTTCGACCAGATCGGCTACGGGACTGACATGTGGTCTGTCGGCGTCATATGCTATGTTCTGTAAGTATACATTTAGATAACCAATTTTAGATTTATATTAGAAATTATTTTACTAACCTAACGGTAAGAAAAGCTTTGTGAGGAGACCTACGTATCTAAGAATGGTGCATAAATTTCTCTAAGATACCTGATGTCCACTAACCAGCATTTTAGAGTATCATCTCATTCTGAAAGTAGATTAGAGCTCAGCATTGTTTTCTATTTATTATGAATAGACATCAGAGAACCTGGGCTATCAAAGATTCGTAAGAACACGGAATAACTCAGTATGTCGATCGACAAGATTTAGGGATAAAAGTCCTCTAAAGAGGAGTATTTATCTATTTATATTTATATTATAGGTTGTCGGGCCTATCACCATTCATGGGTGAGACAGACATAGAAACCATGGCCAACGTCACGGTTGCCAAGTACGACTTCGATGACGAGGCTTTCAACGAGATCTCAGAAGACGCCAAAGACTTCATCCAGAAGCTTCTCGTGAAGGACAAAGAGTGAGTAACAGAAATGATTGAGATAATTTGGCGTTCAACGTATCTGACCGAAATTATCTCAGTCCAAGAGATAAATGTTGTAGATACTGTAAATATGATGTTTCTTTTGATGATTACCTCTGTAATGTCTTCAAAAACAGATGACACTACATTGATATGCTTTTCGGAATCCGTCTACGCGCCCTACCTACGCAAACGCTTTTAGTTGAGTATTACGCGAAACGCAATGATACGTCTTTGAAGTATTCAATGCTCATACCTATTATTGTGTCAAATAAATTGGCCAAATCACTGAGTCTTCGTACCAAAAGCTCGAGTATAATGTACCTATTTTGATTTTGTGATTTATGAGTATCGCTTTGAGACAAAGCTGCACACAACTCAGCCTGTCGATAAAGACCCTATGTTACTTGTTTTTCATCCAACACTGAAAAATAATAAAAACTAATATATTTATCACTTCACATATTTATTTAGAGTTGTATGTTACCGTGCATTAACAATATTAGAAATTGCTATGTGCTAACATTTTGTAGTAGTAACGTAGATGTAGTTTGTTGTAGAGTTAGCATAACAAATCAGTAGTTGATTTTATATCCCAAGATTCTTCCTGTACACTACTTTAATTTTGCTCTCATTTTCATACCTACCTTATTTGCTTGAATCCCTGCACCTGTTTCCATGTCCTTACCTTCATAACTGCACTCAGTTCAAGGTGTTGGGGTAATAGTAACAAGGGTCTTTGTCGCAGGTCACGTCCGAGTGCCACGGAGTGCTTGCGTCATCGATGGCTCCTCAAACGAACTCCGGTGAAGCAAGACAAACCCAGGCAGCAGCTACAATTATCGCCAAAACAGGAGTTGGACGTCGCAAAAGACAACCTACGCCTCTTCGTGGAACGGTGGGGCGAACACCCAAACTCTCCTTACGTCTTTGATAACCAGGCTCATGAGATCACATCCCTTGCTAATGGAAACTGCGAAAGATCCTCTATTGGAGGTTGCTCCCCATCGCCGAGAAGCAGTCTCAGTAGCTCCCCAGATCTTGTGTTTGATGAAGACGATTTGGAGCCACCCCCGCTTAGGGATCCCTCGAATGCACCATCCAGATACAACCCCGTGGAAAGACGAGCGTCCGACAGCAGTTGTTTTATCCACAAAAAACAAGACGTGCTTGTCAGAAAGAACTTAGCTGAAGAAATTAAGAAGTTATCCGACCATTTATTTATGCTATCGACTATGAATACAGACTTGGCAAACAACAATAGTATGAAAGAACTAGACAAAAATGTAACAGAAACAAAGAAATCTACTAAAGAAGAGACTAAATTAATTAACGGATTTAAAAAGGAATCGAAGACGAGCATCACCAAAACAATAACGAACGGCGATGCGACCAAGAAGGAAAGAAAAGTTTTCACGTCGAAATCAATGCACAAAATAAGTTCAACATTTCTGAAAGAGAAGGAACCAGAGAAACCCATGACGAGTAAAATGCCCTGGGTGAAGTCTGCTCAAACACGGCCGAAACGAGTCACGAACATGAGCAGAGATGTTCCAGACCAGCCTATAGAGAGACGAAACACTTTCTTCGAGGAGTTCGGCAGGCGACGAGACCAGATAGACAAACTAGTCAATGGGCAAGAGAATGGACGGCAGCTACCTTACAGAAGAGGCGACGAAAATAATGCTCATAGAACAAAAGATCTTCTCTTACATCTTCTGGAAAAATGGGGAGAGACAGAAGGTGTTGAAGCAGAAAGAACAGCCGGTGGAACTTCTAGCGGAGGGAGACATCAATCTATTTCCTTCGAATGGTCGTCGTCCAATCAATTAGCCCAGAATTCGATGTCGAGTCTCCACGCGTTTTTCCAAAGACAGACTTCTGATGAAAAGCTACAGAAGAGCAAAGTGACTACCAGCGTTTCGACTTCAAAGTGATTTCGTTAATGTTCGCTCCAACGGGAACTAAGTGCCATGACAAGTGCTGTTCAGAAAGGTTAACTTAGTGGTTAAATATCAGGTTCCTACCATTTCTGACGAACCAAGAAAAGAGAGATGGAAGGAACATGACCATTCTTCCTTTTATATAATGATCTCTACACCAATCGAAGAGCTAATTGCCATCAGGACGTAACGTTGAACAAATCTATCAAATTTTAGTTGAATGATTAATTAACAAATTAAAAAAAGTTGAGCTTACTTTGAGTTACTGAATGATTTCTATTAAAACTACTTTCTGGTGGTAATTATGCTAATAAATACGTTATAGTATATGTTACTACGCTATGTTATTTACATATATGCAACTACTAGTTAATTTCACGCCTATAGGCCTTAGGATTTGGATAAATAAGAACTGGAAAGCTTTTTGTATCCACGAAGAAATGAGAAATATTATGAAGACCATACAGAGTTTATCTTTCTGAATAAATGGTATGTTACCAAAGTAGAGAATGAACTTATATTAAATATTGACAATATGTGTTCCACTTGGCGACGACAACGACCTTAATCGATTCTAACTTACTTTTTGTGATTAAATGGAACATGCACGAAGGGTTGCTAGATTACAGATCTTGATATTTTCTTTTTTGAGTTCCGTGGGTTTTAAATTTGATGAAAATTAATTTTAATGTTATGTGTGTACAGTTCTGCAAAAAATATATTTATATTTGATACAATTAAATAAGAAAACTTTAAACACTCATCAAAACCTTATCTATATCTACGTCCATCGATTTATAAGCACAAGCACGTATTACAATAAGTTCGTCTGGGATAATTAAACCTCAATATAATATACAAAGAACAAGAATATCAGGAACAATAACATAATTATGATTATAGTACATATATCAAAATACGTAATTCTTGGACTTTACCAATTTACGTAATATTACAACAAAAACACGGTCGTTGTGGTCACTTACTGGTACGCTAGGTGACATAAATGACAATGTTATACGAATCTAGTCTCCTTACTCAAAGCTCTGTATGAAATCCATTGAAGGACAAGACTGAGATGCAATTTTGAAAATACAGGAACATTGACAATAGCATAATTTTTGTATTTTTTGTAAATAAGCACGTTTACATACTACATGGTATCGGCATATTTAAATTTGTTCCTTATCCGTACTTAAGTGTAATTAATTATGTATTAATTATAATTTATTGTTTTATAATACGTATGTTGTTAAAATATAAGGCTTTATGAAATGTATTGTTTTATTTACACGTTACCCGTCTTTATATATTTTATTTATTAAAAAAAAACGGTAAGTTTCTTTCATATTTTTTCTTATTTGCACTTTTAAAAAATACTGCGTTGTTATTTCATCATATTATTTTATTTCTTTGATTACAAAATTGTCTAGTGTTTGCGTATTAAAACATTCGCCTTTTTAACTCCTACATTTTAATTTCAAGACTTGTTCATTTTCAATTTAAATATTATAATTTCGTATCTAAATCTAGGATTTTTAAATCTCCTCTAGGGACCGTCTTCCTGCCTCGGCCACTCTGACCCACCCGTGGCTCATCCAGTCAGCACTTTGTACTGAACTACACGTGACAAAAACCAAGCTTAAGCGATACGTCATCAAGAAGAGATGGGCAAAAGCTGTGGCAGCTGTCATAGCTCTGAAGAGAATGGGCGCGAAATTCGAAGACATACATGAAGACAAAACTGAAGTAAAGTAATAATTTCGTAGTATTATAAGACATGAGGCTTCTTAATTTTTTGGCCTGAAACAGTTTCTGAACGGATATCATAGTTTTAAGAAATTGTTATCAAACCCAATAAGTTTCAAAATAATCAATGCTGATTTTCAATATTTGCGTTAGCTAACTTAATTTTTTTAAAGTTTTTATTAAATTGTTTTCAATTACTCAATTACGTTCTATTTTTTTTTTTTGAATTGTGTAGTTGGCAGTCGAACTGTTGGCCATAGTGGCCTTGACAGCTTCACCGGGTTTTTTGAGGCGAGCTCCTAATGGGGCTGAAGCCTGGGGGGACAGAAGACTATGATGGGGAAGGGAGAGATGGTTTTGGTCCCCGTTTCCGGGTTCATGGCCGACCACCTTCGCTAGTGGGAGGGAAGGTTACGGACCCAGCGAAGTGCCGGAGTCCTGGCCGTCCGCCTCTTATAAAATTGGGATTGCGGCTTACCCAAGGGCACCTCCTATGAAAAATCTAATGTCATCTAATTGTCTTGTAATCAGCCGGCCTTGTGAAATCATGTACATATTTTTAGAAATACCGTGATTATAAGGTTATTCCGATATCATGTACAGTGTTTAAAATCAACTGGCGTAAAAACCTTTAAATCAAATATTAATTTAACGCTCAAAACTCAATAAAACCTACTATAACTCAGAAATAACGAGTGATAAATAGCAAAAGTACGTTTTAAGAATTACGACTCTATTTGCATAATATTTTAAAAGAAAAGTATAAAGATATATTATCTCTCTAATCATCTATTTGAAAACCGATTGCGGTTACTAGTAAGTTGTATTCAGTCAATATTAAGTCTCATAAATATTTTACATTACAATTTTAATATTTAATTTCGTCACTTAATAATTGAGATTTTCAAGAAACGGCTGATAATCTAAAAAAAAGTACGAAAAGCTAAATATATTGTACGTATATTTGTAAGTATGAACCATATCACCCCGTAGACTTCTTCGGTCTTTTAAGGAACGAAGTTTATATATGTGCTAATGTTGACAAATGATAATAGACTCGGTGAAAGTGAAGTTAGATAATAAATAAAAATAAGAAGTTCCAGCATGGCACATTCCCTTATCAGGATTAGCTAAGTGTCTAGGATAAATTTCAGTTCACACTTTACTATAAAAATGATAATAACAAGCTTAAAAAATATGCAAGTAAATATTGATATTATTAATATTCATATTTTGTTTATATAGTAATAAAGGTAACAGAAATTTACCTAGAAATGTGTATGTAAGTTATAATGCATGTATTAATAGCTGCCATAACGATTATATATTTGTATTCTCACATAAAACATGTCGCGATGGTTATCCCACACGCACGACATTTGAAATTGGTGCTAGAAAATTATTAAACGCGGCATATAAATAATAAGTAAGCGATGATAAAATTCATTTATTTATAAATGTAAGATGATATTGTTGTAACTAATGAAATCGGTGTCGTTAATAATGTAGGTGCAAATACTAGGTACTTACATAGTTTAATAAATCGATATCTGTTAAATAATTATGAATTAATGTTATACGTACCATACGCTCAAGGTTAGTTATCATAAATACAACACAGACATAAAACACCTTATAATATATATTATTAAATCACGTACCTATAAAGATTTTACGGAGACTACAGAACTTACACAAAATTATTTAAAGAAATAGTATAAAATATCCTATCAAATATATATAAATCGTAACTTATTTTTAATGAAATATATGTACGAAAGTTGGCTTAAAGATGTTTGTATTATTTCAGGTCATTTTTCACAAATGAAATGTGCACCGACATCTTAAATAATATGTAGACAAAGAGATTAAACACATCATATAATAATTGCTACTATGTATTTATGTGTGAATGTATACACATGAATGGTATGTTAGCTAGCTCGTAACACTTAATACTATCTGAAAACAGATTCTTGTGTCTAAATTTCACGATAAACAGTCAAAAATCTGAGTGATAAATTTGGATTTCTGTTCTGGGTGTGGGTGTTTGTGTATCGTCTGTGTGTGTACATGGCACCCACGACACAGGGAATTCTAGTGTGGGGCTATGAGTTTAGAAAGCGTATTTTTCATTTAATGTTTTGTTTTTGTGAAATCATTCCACATAATGTAAAGTCACGCTTATTGAGTTTGTTTCGAGTAGTTGCTACTTGAAGGCTTAGTTATTCGTCTCGGTTGTAGGTACTCTATTTGATGAAAATTTGACACATAAGCGTGTATACTGCTTTACTAAATATTATATTTCTTGCGAATAAATTGGTCATGAATATTTTTTTATTCCATTTTTTGTATCTTTAAAATTGACAATTATCTCTATTTCATGAGTTACATACATACATATTACATATTTATACATACCACAGTCAGTATGAATTGGGATTATAACCTATAAAATAATCTATAAATATTTTAATTACAATTGAAAATCATAAGTAAATCAATATTACTCTACAACTTTTACGCAAGGCTCTTTTATCAACTTTCATGTATATATATTTTTATTTACTGTTTATATTGAAGAAATATGGTAAAACATATACGGTATTTTTATTGGATTATAAAAATATTGTATTTACTATTATTCGTCATAAACTTATTACATATTAACTTTGGTATTTGTCATATTTTGAGATAGGATCGTACGTACAATATGTGTAAAATGTTTCGTATTTTCAAAAATAAAGGTAAATATAGCTTATACTATTTCACGAGGCACAATTGCGTTAAATGAAATAAATATATAATAATTATATTACACACGAAAAGTGAACTGAAATCATTTACTAATTTTATCTTTTATTTAATTACTTTGTGTACATTCTTTTAAACAGTGTATATGACGAGAATAAGTCACCACCGAAAAAGTGTGTAGAGTTGTATAAAATTCTGAAAAGAAATATTAAGTGCACGACACATTAATAAACACATCAGAAAACACCAAATATGGACAATTAATTATTATAAATCGATCATAATTTTCTTCGCACCAATTTCAATTTAAGGCTATCATATCGTGAGTGATGTAGTCAATGTTCGATTGATGGAAGCAATGGTTGCAATGTACAAAGTCGATAAGAGTGCTACCATCTTGCTATGAAGTAGTCGGAGTACATTCAAAAGTGTTTCGGTTAGTCACAAGGGTAAGGATCTAAACACATAGAGAGTTGGGTAAGGGGTAAGGGGGTTGGTAAACAGATGAAAGACGCAGACAAAGGGTAAGGAACACATAAAAGGGTAAGTTTATTTGAAGCTAAATTTTGCGTGTTTGTTGAAATTTTAGTCGATTGACGATATAAAGTACGCGTCTCGAATCGTATATTTTACAAGCCCTAATCCTATTCAAATGTGTTTTAAACGTTTTGCGTGAAAGCGTAAATGATTTTCCTAAGTTTTTACAGTATAACATAAGTATACTATTGTATATGTGAGCTATAATATAAGCACAGTAGACGAGAACAATAAATGTTACAAAAAATCCGATTGTGGCTGCGGCAAAACATATTCAAAATGAGATGCGGCATTCGTGGGTGCTCGCGTGGCTTATGTTGATAGATTTGGGTATTTTGTCGCAGCCACAAGGAACATTCAAGACAGACATACAGATGTTACATACACATAGAGAATGAAACGAATACAGACAAAGGAGTAAACAAAAAGTGAAAAGCATTGGTTGAGCCGTTCGCTTGTCCGTTAGTGGGTTAGCGGCGGGCATTGGCATCACACACATATGCAGGAGTTGCAACGAAAATGAACAGGTTAACATATACTGAACACTGAGGGGCGAGGGCGGGCTGACTGACACTTACCATGGTGTAAAGGAATTCCAGAACTCGCTAGGAGTGGCGGACACACGGCGGCACAGGGACACAGAAAGACAGGACAGATTACTACACAGATACCTACAACCCTCAGTGCAACCCCACCCCAACTTTGCAACCTCCGGTTGGTTGCACTCGTCTACACTGGTTACTTTGCGTTTCAACACTTGCTTTAATGACTGATTCGAATTTGTTACGTCTGTACTGTTCAGAAACGAAGCCCGTTTGCATTAGAACAACTTCACCACTATTGAATGTTTCAATTTTGAAAAACTATACATTAAACTGAAATTGCATTAAAATAATGATTCTATTGTTACACAGAGCAAAAGAACCACACTGGTTTGTGAACGCATGAGGGAACTCAACGTGTGTTCAGTTCAGGTGTTATGAAACAAATGCCAGAACGCAATATAACCCCTCTAGACTTTTCAACTTAAATAAAATAGTGAAGCGGCTCGTGTTTTAATGCAAACAAACTTTTGAGGCGCTTTTGCATATAAAGCGAGGTGGGTTTACTACTTTAGTTATTCAGTTTTGCTTTGTCTTATTTATTAGAATAAGAGTTCAGACAGTAAACTATTAGGTACGACTTTTGATTGCGGTATAGATATAATAATAATTTAACATTTTTAATTTGTATTTAGACTCGGATCATGAAAATACCTTGACATCTGTTAGTGATTTAAGTATTAATGTAAGAAATATTGTGTTTTTAATAAATGTGTATACTTTTAGTAATTTATAAAGAGTATCTCTCATGACTCGAGTCGGTGATGAGCCTTATTTAAATAATTCGTTTAATTGACGGGAAGACAAACAAAACTGTACGAAAGCTTTTGAGCAATTAATTAAGTATATAATTTGTTTATTTTAGACGCTTTTTTGTTTAGACAAACAGGTAGGGTTAGACACACACAAGGGATAAACATTAGACAATACACAACACATCGGATCTGGTGTGAAAAAAAAAAATAAAAAAATAATAATAATGACAAAAATAAAGTGTGGTTAATGACATTAACAAAACCATGCCGGGGCAGCAAATAAAAACTCAATATTTTACACGCGAGAAAACACAGGAAAATCAAAACACTTCCACCAGATGAGAACAAAAAGTAATTTATAAAACATTATCATTAATTAAATTAAAATAACCACACCAAATCCTCGGAGAGGTTTAGGAAGATGAGCGGGAATAAAAATGGTAAAGGTGCTAGTCCCTAATTATAATACTCGTATGTTTTCATGAATTTCGGTTTATAATCTTATGGATTTACATAATATGGCGATGATAATACGCATCTAAGATCGTTGTCAGGTGCAAATATATCGGATTGATTGTGCGAACCGATAGGTCAGACCTTAATTATATAAAGTAAAAGATACCGTTGTAATTTTAATGGTAAAATAACAGACATTTCCGGGTATTTACGATATCTTTTACATATGAAGTGATTTGGTGTTTATTTCCCTAACTGATTTATTAAATAATCACCTACCTTTCTGAATATTCGTCCATGTGCGCGTAGCTCTGGACAGAGTTTTCTTCGATGAGGAATTTGACGCGTTGGTAAAATGAGGCGGTGACGGAAGGAGGCTGCTTTCGAAGGAGCACTTCTACGGGGTCGTTGGAAGCCAAACACATAATGTGCTCAGCGCATTCTGGGCGACTGCAGCATTCCGAGTCGGAGCAGTCGGTCATGCCATCTTCAAAACGGTAGTGACATTGTCAGATGATGTAAAATATATTTTTTGGACATTAGAACTTCTATCGCAGATACATTTGGGAAAACGGTTAATGTTACCTTCGTCATTATCCTCGTTATCGCTGCAAGTAAGTTCAAGAGCTATGGAGCAGTCGATACCAGCCCAGCCATCGGCGCAAGAGCAACGGTAAACACCATCTTCCAGTAAACATTGCCCATGACGCGAACAACCATTAGGGCATCCAGCTGGAATTTGAAGACAGCCGTTTATGAGGTTTAATATATTTTTTTATCAAACATCCATATCAATAGTAGAATAGTTGTTAATTTATGAAACTTCCTCTTTAAAGTCTATGAAAAATGGGATGTTTATTATGGCTTGCTATCAAATATCTTAAACTTAGACTCCGAAAAGCTTACAGAATGACTGACTACAAAGACTGTACAACTTACGTAGAGTGCAATGCCTTCCATTCCATCCCTGTGTACAAACGCAAGTTCCGTTTTTGCACTGTCCGTGGTCATGACAGCGCACGTCGCACGGCCGTTGATCACACAAAGAGCCTGTCCAGCCTTCGTCACACCGACAGACACCTTCAGCACACACTCCGTGTGGGCCGCAATCCAACGAACATACCACTAAAAAGATGTAGAGATTATACCAAGTGTTCACAGTGAATTGTCTACATTCAACTGAAGTAGAATTAATTTAATGTAGTAACAAATGGGTTTGTAGTTTATTGGTTGTGAAGTGGCCATTACGTCCAAGGGAAACCTATCATCAAATTCAACTTGAATAGGAATTGTCTGGTAGAAATAGGTGAAAAATGTGTTGGTACGCCTGACGTCTAAGTTGGGCCGAATTATTCATGTTTAAATTCCTTACGAAACGACCTCCGGTACACTCGATATACAACGTTTTATCCCTTTAAATACTTTACACTTGTCCTAACCTTGAGAACAGTCGTCGCCAGTATAAAGTGGATCACAAACACATCGTCCCGCGTCTAAATCGTAAACACCGCGTTGGGAGCACGCAGGTAGGCAACGTTGAACGCGCGCGTCTCGCTCGCTACACGCAGCCCCGCGCCACCCCGCGCGACAAACGCATCGTCCTCGCACACACGACCCATGATTTCCGCATGTGGGATCCAAACAATCCTCTGAAACAATCAGAGTGATAATTTGAACACAAAAGCGTTCACTCATAATCATGCATATACTTGTGCATAATACTGTAGTAATATACTCCTGATGTTTCTTAAAAATAATCTTGTTATTGGTTTTATCCACCATGTCATGTTTTCATTACCTTCGTCACATTTATCTCCTTTCCACCCAGGCTTACAATGACAGTGCCCAGCGACGCATTGTCCACGGCCTGAACAATCGGCAGGCTCACAGTCGTGTGCTGGAACATCGCATTCGGGTCCCTTCCAACCCTCAGAACAATGACAGATACCACCGGCGTACCCGCCATGGCCCGAGCATAATACTGGACAAACACCTAAAATGCAAGTTTTGATATATTTAATTGTTACCTGTACTGTTAATACCTCTACTTTAACATTATTGTTTAAAAAAGATTGTTAAGTAAAAATAACTATCCCAAGTAACTTACTTTTCGAACAGTCGTGACCTTCATAGCCGTCCATGCAATCACATTTGCCTAAATAACACGACCCGTGTCCTGAACAATCATCGGGACAAGAGTTAGTCACTCCCTCTGCTTCTGATATAATCATTTCGACGTTATGTGGCTGTAGTTCGTCATTGTATATCGAAATGAACCATCTTCCCGTGTCGAGGTACTGTAATATGCTTACATTTACTCTCATATCAGTAGATCTTTTATTTATCGTATGATTCCATCTTTGAAAGGGGCTAATCGTGCTCAGTAAGGAATTGAAGTCGTTTTGGTTATTTTCGTAAATATCTCGTAATTCAGAGTGTCGTCTTTTCCTAAGCCTATGATCGACTCGGCCACCTCTTATAAATTCCACAAAATCGTATTGCGTAACGCTGGGGGCTACGTTGCGTCTACCATAAACAGCAAAATTAGCGCCCCAAGGAACCGTAAAGTTGAGACTGACGTATGCGGGTTGTTTGTTGCGGAATTCTGAGCTCCAGAATTGATATGCAGATATTGTAGCGCTATGTAGTTCGTCGAATTCTCTAACTTCTAACGCAGGAGACCAAGGCGGAGGTGCGGCTTGTTGTGCTTGCTGAGGTATTATTGCTGATTCAAGCGCGGCTTCTGCTGTCGTTGACCATCCACCAAGAGATGATGTTGATATAGATTCTATTAAATACCAAAAAAAAGTAAATATAATACGTGTCATTATTAAAATGCTGTTCTTTATGAACTTGGTAATATATATTGGTAATCGTATACGTACCGTCTGAAGGTGATGATGTTGATAAAGCATCTCGTATTCCTTGCGCATGGGTTACTGCTTTTACGTCTTGCACCAAAATACAATTAGAATTGTCTATATTACTTTTAATTGACGATAACGCTGTAACAAAAAAATATACATTATTAAAGATGTAACTGTTGTATTTGACATTAAATAAAAATATTGCTTTACTAATACCAAAGACTTTGTACAAAGATTGTACAAAGTTGTCGTAATTTATTACCATTTATCTATTAAATAACTAGTATATTATCCCTATAAACAATTACGTCCACATAATAGTAGACTTAAATAACGTTCATTAAAAGGTTCGTAAATGTCTTGAAACTTGGAATGACCAACAAAGTCGCGAGTGTGTCCCTAAACTTGTCACATAACATCTTATCAGAAATCAATCGACAGATCGTAAGTTCAACTCTTGGTTGACACAAATCTCAGCCAAACGAATGATTGCCACACAATGAGATAACATGTCACTGGAGAATTTCTCGTTGGAGAAATCTACGCGTGAGCAGAGCAAGGAAGGTGTCGTGACGTCCTGTCGGGTTTTAATTAACCGGAGCATGGCCGACGCGCATTTTGTGGCAGTGTGACGAACCAATTGGTTCCGCTGGTAGGCCCGGGCGGCTCGCGAGCACGTAGGTGGCTCAGTTACACCCAACAATTTCTTACTCCCGGGAATTTCGTTGTCTGCTCATTATGGCTCAGTCGTCAACCGCCCGATCTATTGAATGCCGCGTTACGCAGCCTAATTTAATGATTCTTCACGGGCCCTACAAGAGCACGAGCTCCAATAAATAGTTCCAAGAAATATACCTAATTTAAATTACTAAAGCGTAAAATAGCACGTTTAGTAGGATGTTTGTCACAACAAGGCTTTAAAATTTTCTTTCGCAAAATGTTTTCAACTTTCCTCTGCATTTCGTTTCAATATAAAATCCGCAAATTGAAAGTTCGAAGGGGAGTAAACAAACGGAGTTGGTATTGTAATGTAAAGAGAATTTATTGTGGACATTTATTAGTTTTATAAGAAGCCTGCAAATAAACGGATTTAGAAGCTTTGTGGAGGATGTTTAAGTTATTTTCGTTGGGCGTGTGTTGGATGCATGCTTTGAATAGAAACTGTTCGTCAATCGACGTAGACTTAATTAGAGTGACGGTATTAGTAATTAGATGAGTTAATATATAGCTGTATATCTCCAAAAACAGTTATAGTTTGTTCAGGAATTTAGAAAAGACATTTTAGAAGCATTCAGTTAGCTTTTATTAAGCCCACAAGCTCTGGGCGTGTTTTGGCGTAATTATGTTATCATCTCATCCCTCGTCCAGCGGTAATTTATCGCGAAGATTTATTTTGAGATAAGGATCACGTTGCGTTGACGCCATTTGGTCCTGCGTCGAAATTGGACAATTTACTCCACAGAGCTAAGGGTCGCTAGTTGACGACAATAACCTTTATCGTCGGCGATCAATAGATAAGTGGCTAATTTATATTCAATGCAGGGGAGTGCATTTTAAGTTGTATCGATTTTTTAAATCCCTGCTGCAAACTACAGATAGGTAGTGCATTCTTATGTTAATGATTTAGAATTAAAGCTATTTTTTTAATATGTTTAATTTTATAAATTTGTTTAAACTATTGACAAGGGAGAATACATATTATGTACGATATACGATACTTGTAGGTTAAGACTGTGAAAGTAAAAAATGTATTCATTCTTTGTTTTCAGCGTTACATTTTTACGTTTTTTTTGATAAATGTAGTATGCAGAAGAGTAAATGATACCAATTTACCTGCTTTTAACTGTAGTTAATGGTTTGAGAACAATACATTAAATCGGCCATAAAATCTGTAACTACACACAAAAGAGCACCAGATGACGTAATTTCCGCCCACAAAAATGAAATATAACAATGTGGCATGTCGCGACTTTCGATGATCCCTCGTAAAATCTATAAATTTTGCCATAGAAACGACGAGAATAGGAAATGGAGGGTGCTCTCGTCGCATCAACGGCACGGGACGATTGTGTGCAGATGGACGATGTTTGCTATCTGTACTATTTTTCGAGTTAATACAATTTATTGTAATACGATTCAGCATAGATTGCATCGTGCGATGGGGGAGCGAAACTCGTTTGATAGAGTCCCGGGGGATAGAGCGACGCGCCGTCGTCCTGGCTCGGTATTAGTCACGTGATAAATCTTCCGCTCCTCGTGTCACCCTATCTCTTTCCATTATACGCAACACGTCATAATGGTCTCCTTCTCTTTTCTAAATATGATCCACTGGAGGGTCGAGATCTTATTTGCCCTATTCTATAAGAAGTGCGGACAGGAACAAATCTATTTCAGCGTAATGCAAATTTGATACTCGTCTCAAGTTTGTTTGATTTGTTCCGAAACTCCCTCGTGTGACAATGTAGTAAGAAGTATTGTGAAATACGAGACAAACAATAATTGGACAGCATGTGTTTGTTATAATTGAGAAAAACATAACCAGAGACGAACAGCTTGTTCCACTGCTAATTAATTACATACACATCCCTAGGTCTACCTATAGTCGATCATACATACATCAGATGATTAAATTGGAATCCCTCATACAATAAACTCATACCATCCCATCCTTTATATATCCTGTACCATATATCAACTAAGTTCTAGAAAAAGCTCAAGAGCAAGCGCAACAGCTTGGTGGTGTCACCACAACAGGCGAGTGATAATGAGTTTTATCATGTTATTAATGTAGTTGTTCTTTACTAAACCTGCAAAGTTTCGGCCTCAGTTGGTGCTCTTATTTATGTTTAACAATTGATGAGAGAGTTTTAATAAAACATTTGGGGGCCTCAAATTTTCAATTACATTAAAAAGTTGATGGTGCTACATTCGTCCCCATTTATCGCGCATGTAAGTAATGAAGGGTGCAACAGATGGTACACATTTTTTCATTACACTAGTAAAACTACCGTCATAGGAGATTTATGTCGGATTAAACTATAGAACCGCTTTTTATTCGCTACACATCCGGAACACCCAAAGGCGTGTCGACGAATAAACTATTATTTTCTGAAACCCAATCATTAGTGAAGGTAAAATATAATGAGTTTTATTTATATTTTAGAGCTTTGTAATACATTGGCTGAATTATATTTATATTTGAGCAGTACAACAGTCTTCATTGAAATTTATAATTGATGGGTAAAAAGAGATATTTTTGATGTTATTTAAACATCGCATATTGAGATAATATTTCTTTTTTTAACAAAAAAACTTACTCAATATCAGATGGCTTTAAATAATATATGAAGTATCGAAGTAGAAGAAATGTAATTACATTATTTATTTAAGTGTATGTCTTCATCTAATAATATTGTACAGTAATCAGTAAAAATTTAAAAGTGAATAATAAGTTTACTCGGTAATCTATGTGTGTCATTCATAATGACATGCTGGTATCATACATGCAGGTCAAACTTCGCGTGACTTGGCGTCGTTTATACCAACGTTTAATGTATTTATTAACGCTAATTCACCATTAGAGATAGGACCTCCGATATTTACACTAAATGCCTTTATTGTCTCCATTTGTTTGTAATAATTGAGTTATATACGATTACTCCATAATTAGTAATCAGTGGCGCTTAAAATCCACATATCCGCATTTCCATATCCGTAGAGGCCTATTAAAAACGTAAAAAGATTTCCGTTAGCGCCTTGAATTATTTTTTATGTTTAATGTAATAATAAACACGAATTTTAGAGATCTGTACAGCAAAAAGGTCTATTATTATTTGTATGAAGTCCAACCGTCAGCCTTATTTTCAATGGGCTAGATATAGTCTTTTGGATCTTACTAACAGGTTCACAGAATATAGCGAATATCCAAAAAGGTAATTAAAGACGATAGAAAATTCATTTAATCGTATATTATGAGGTTTTGGAGGTGCTTTGCCATTATTAAGTAGAAATACGTGTGGCGTTGATGACTCCGGAGTCTAACGACGAATGATTCTACCACCTTCCTAATTGTATTGTGATACAATAACGTTCAGAACAGTAGATTAGCATATATTTAGGCAAAAAATTATATTTTCCAATCTACAACGTTTTTCGTGTAGTCACACTTTGTCTTCATTTCAAATAAGTTAAATAAAAACGCATTCTTATAGTTTTAATCTACTTACTGCAGGTGAAGTGTTTCGGTAAAACTTTTAATATCGTTTATTACTATTTCATTTGATTACATATCTTACGGAAATCTAAAGTAGTTTGAAGGCGTATAAGTCATTCAATTAGAAAAATGTGTTCGTTTTGAAGTGGACGCGTTACCGCCGCATCTACATACGACAGTCGCCTCCTATCTGTGGTCTCTATAATTTAATGGGATTCTAAATGAAGCGAGATCCGATACGATAAGATCCGTTGACTTCAAACCATACATTGAGCTGGATCATTACATTGCTTTCAAGAATCGAATGCGTACTTGCCTTTTATTTTACTGCCTAACAGTGAAACTTTCTCTTGTAAACGATAACTTTTCACGTCAAATAATAATATGTCTACAGGAACAACGACATTTAGATGAAAATAAGATAAAAGAAACGGAAATAAGCAGCTAACCTAATTTAAAACTTAAGTATTATATTTTGATGTGATGTTATACTAAACTATAGTGTGTACTTTACGTCGAATGTTTTTAGTTTTATATCAGTTTATATCAGTTAACTATGAACAGTAATAACGACTTAACATTAAGATCAAGTGTACCTTAATCCTTTGTCTGTCTGTAAGGGCTAGTCTGGACTGGACTTCGCGCATATTTACAGAGATTGATATACTACATTTGCCATGAGAATATTTAGGTATACTACACATAAGGATGCATACGGATAGAGATGAGCGCGGTCACTTGATTTATAATAAAATTAGCCGTCCACAGACCATTAATTAAATTAACTTTGACTTTTATCTCGAGCAAACAATAGCTCGAACTGCACTGCACTGAAAGTTGGTGCATGTAATGTCCACCAAAAGTGGTATGTCGAGTAATTCAGTGTTTGCTGAAATATCAAATAGAGTTGTAGAGCAAGTTAAATTAAAATGAGAACTCAGGTGCATGTTCCGTGAACAATTTTTGGGAATCATTTTTTGTTTGTTGCATACATTTTTTTTAAGAAACTAGATTAAATTAATTTAAACTTTTGTCCCTAATAGACACATACATACATAGACGCACATGTTAAACTTATAACACCCTTTTTGCGTCGGAGTTAAAAACTGTTTCGAAGTACGATGACTACATTATAAAAAAAAACGTCCGTCATAAAAAAAAATAGTACTGAACATATTATAATTTAGAACTGTACATACATTAAGTACTGGTAACGACATATTTGCTAGTAGAAAAGAAATCATGTGTGTCATTGTAGTTCCATAATATTATGAAAATTATACAATAAGAGCTCCGTTACGTAATACAAGATTCGCGTGAGGGCCCGATGAAACGACTTGTCGACTGTTGTTTACCAGTTACTTGTTTCCGTATAAAAATACTCATGAAAGAAAAACCTTGTTGAGTTTTAATTACACGAACGTACATACTATGTTTGTGCTAATTTTATTCAAAATTAAATTGAAAGCCAAAGAGTCAAAAAGCCAACGAGAATAACGTTACGCTGAAGTTATTTTTATTATCAATATATTTTTTGTTTGTTGTTTTTATAATTAAAATTTTAGATAAAAACAGGTTAATAAAGGGCACTCTCCGTTATTTTAAACGACGAATACAATTAAAATTGACATAAATCATATATTCAGTAGTTAGATTTTAAAACATATTCAGAACAATACCGTTGCCTGTACTACGCTCAACAGTCCGCTCTCGATGTAATAATGTACGTGAGTTTGAAAAGGTATTTTATTGAAATAATAAAAATATCGCATCCCCGTTCTTAATATCAGTTTGGAATGGTAATTCTTTTTAGGAGTAATGCCCGAGGCGAATTTAGGTCACAAGCAGTTATCACGCTCGCCGCGGTCGGCGTCTACTTTGATAACTATTTCGGCTGCCTCTTAAATGTGTCTGCGGTTTACACTTTTATCGTTGCAATCTCTCGTCCAGTAGATTGAGTTCGTCAAAAATAATAGATATCACGGAATGGTGTCATATTTTATTATATTACGACATTTCAACAACAATTATATATATACATAAATAATGAACTCAGTACATAACAATAAAAAATCAAAAAAGTCGTAATTTATTCTCTTTAATGAAGTCAATGACAATTATTCACATAACAAGATATCCTATAACGATTTCTACGTAAAAATGGGCGATTGAACCTGCACCAACAGTACGTGTAGGTATCTCGTATATTAATCAACAAAAAATCTTGCGCCTCTAAGATTCATGTTTGGTGTCGACGAGACTTATGATTAGTCGTTTTGCAGATAGGCCGAGATTTCTATCGGCTGATGTATCCATAATAAAATGGTACGGGACGTGGAAGTGCGAGATAATTTATAACCACGCTAACACAGGAACGGCGGGTCCGGGCACGCATCGCGTTGCCTTAGGTTAGGCGCATCATTTATATTTTTCAGATGTTTGTTTTGTTTTTTATGGAGCTCTCTGTGAATACCGCTCGCGATATCTAAACAAAGAATGATGAAAGACTAATGGTGTACGTCTATTTCCATTGCAACAGCGATGTTTGATCAACTCATTTACATCGTTGAATGGATATTCGGAATTTATTAGACTTAACGTTGAAACATTTTTATGAGGTGTAAATTATTATTTTTAGATAAAAAAGTACAATAAAATAAAAAGTAAAAGTGATAATAGATAATAACCGTCATTTTAGTCACCCATCCATTTGTAGATTCTGTAGTTTATATATAAAGTTAATTTATATTGAGTATAAGTATATTCGATTTTTTATGGCTTTATGTATGTTACATAATACAAATATATAATACGTGTTATCTCGTACTGTTTTTTTATATATTGGCATACATAGACTTGGTTAATTGCGGCCGTAAGGCATACTATCATATAATCCTTCATGTAGCTGGGGTCCGTTCGGATAAATTTCCAATCAGGAACGATTAAATCCGTCCCTCATTTGAGAAATCCCATGGCTCAGAGCAAGATTAAAAGAAAAGATAGTGAGATTATATTTTATCCAAATATTTGGATGAATTGCGCTTAATATAGATAAAAATTATCTCAGTGCGTATGTAAAAATATACATATAATAGTGTACTGTATTATTTACTAAGTATAGATGGCCTAGTGGTTTGAAACTTGAGCTCTCACATCGGGGGTCCGAGATTCAAATCCAAAGCATGTTCCTCGGTTTTTTTGAAATATGATTTACATAAGTGATAATGATTAATGATTATTTACTTTATGATGATATTCGTCAATTGGACTGACAAACATGCAAGATGGCTCGCATCATTAGACTCGCACACTTATTGACTATATGTAACATACTATGTAGTAACAATAAAATTATAAGGAATATAAGTAATTTTATGTAAGTAGTAAGGAATATAAGTAATTTTATAAGGATAAGCTTATTTCGTAACACTCAAACTCAAATATTCTTTATCCATATTTCTTGCTACAAATCAATTGTTTCGTGTAAATTTAGAATTGGTTTTATTTCAATATCTTTTACACTGTATTGAGTCAGATATTTGAATTGTTAATAATAATAAAAATAAACACTTTATTGTACCCATAAAGAAACATAAAATGAATATAAATATTTTCTAAAAGATACAAACGGCGGTCTTATCGCTAAAAC
>DWJS01000004.1:0-21694 GCA_018248975.1 Codatractus imalena | reverse complement strand
CGTAAAATTTAAACTCTTAAATGGAAAGATTAACAAAAAACGCATCATCAATACTGTAGTCTGTGTTATCGCAGATGATCTTACCAATAAATCGAACTATAACGTACTCAATTAATTATAAAAAAAACCTGTGAATCTTCCGAAAATTGCCTCTACATTTTTCAAGACAAAAAATAAATAAGTTTTCAAAAAACTTACCAAAATCGCGCTTCAGTTGATCTATATAACATATTTAATGCGTTTAGTCGACGAATTAGCTAAATTGTTAAGTAATATCGATTTAGCATTACTAATTTGCCGACATAGAGACACGCACGAGAATGTATACTGTAAACTTTACCTAATATCTCTAACTTACAACTACTGAAGTAACTTTCTGAACTATGTTTATATCGAAATGGACTCTTGCTAGAGCGAAAAGTGTATACAGTTACAATTTACTATAAAGTGACCGTTGACAAACGCTTTCGCTAAATTTCACTAGTTCAAACCCCCAGTCTATGTACAATATGCGAAACGCTGCATCGATACAGTTCAATATAAACCCGGCTAACACGAAACGGATGTACCGTAACGTTCTTATATACATAAGCGGTAGAATACTGTGTTCAGATACTAGCGGCTCTGAGCCAATGTCGGGCGGGCTCGTAACCGCGTTGGATCTATGAAATAAGATACACGATATAACATTAAGAACGGTACAATAGTGACTAGACCGACCCCTGGGCTATTAGCGGGGACAATATTTACAGTTTAACACTATCCCATATAGAATTCATACTAGCTAACACATTACTACGTACGTGTGCACGACCACCAAACGGAGTAACGTGTATAGTTCTATCATTCAAACATTCAGTAAACGTATGACTTAACAGGAAACAAAAACTGAAGCGCACACGACGCCAATAGTACGTTGGCACCGAAATTGTTAATTCAATAAACAAAATCTCAAAAATAAATCGCGTCGGGCCCGTTAAAGCTCGCATCGTCTTTTTAAAAATCATCGATTTGTGCAGTTCACATGGAAGTTGATTAGTGTTAAATCTACGCGTATATAATACAGTATCCAAAACGAAAGTACAAAATATTGGCTTCGAATTAAACTGGCAACAGGCGAGGAAAAACATTCCAACATCAGTCTAATATTATTAAGAAGGGCTATGTTATATTAAAAGATAAATCTACAACGCTAAGAGACAATTTCACATTTTGAGTATGGCCTGTATTCACTAACGGAAATGCTTACACCTAGAAAGAGGTAACCTAACTTAAGTTTTAATATACAGTTATATATTACCGATACGTTATTATTATAATATAATGGATATATTACAAGTAAAATTTAACAAACAAACACAAAACGCGTTTATAAAATCAATCATTTACAATTAATGTAAAGCTTTGAAAATCAAAGCAAAAAAAAAAAAAAACATTTGAACTGGCGGGTGACAGGTCGCAAATTATAATTATCCATAACACCTAAAAAGGAACAGCTAAACTTAGTTAGTTACAAAGAAAAAACAGTAACAAAAAGCGCGCCAGAACATCGAACGCAAGCTATCAGTATATTATATACAAAACAATTTCAACAATATAATTTTTATTACCACTAATAATATATCTAGAAAAGTGTAACCTCTCGATAAGAGATCGCATTCAGTCTGGCAAGGCAGACGCAACATCTACGAACTTTGCCTTTGCCGGGAAATGTCAAGTACAATCACAATTCAGTTGAAGTCCAAAGTCGGTTTTCTATGTCGCGGTTTCTTGGGCTTGGGGGGAGCGGGGGCACCGTTGCAACAATGACAACCCCTTTTCACCACCCCTCTGTTGGAAGCCCGACGTCTCCCTTCGTGGCTGTCGGGGTACCTGTCATCCCGCTTGCTCCTTGACAGCCTGTCGTTCTCATGGTGACTCCTCCCCGAGGGTATGTCGTGCATGTCGTGATGGTACGACCGTTTCGACGGATACGTACGTAGGGGCGGCATGTTGGTATCATCGATGCCCCTCGTGTCCTTTATGACAGAGTCGAATCTCATATGGGCGATGAGGCCTGAGTCCATCGAGTTCTCGTCGAAGGGACTCTTGCAACACTTGTCACTGTCGCTACTGCAGTTATCCGACCGTATGGATCCGTGTGTCTCCCAGAACAGTTCCGTGTGGCGATCGGGCGAGGAATGGTCGTCGCCGATCGAGTCGGGGGTCGTGTCGTCGTTCATCTTCGAGTCGTTTCCGATCATGCGATCGTTGTTCAGGAGGTATCTCGGTGTTCTGTGCCTCCGTTCACCGAAGCGGAGCCGCCGGATGACGTGTGAGTTGGCGGGGGGGTGGGGGCTTGGTCGGTCGACCCCACCCCCGGGCGTGGCCTGCGAGATGACGGTCTGCGGGGCGGACACGAGCACGGTGGCCGGCGCGCGGCCCGCATGGAATATTGTCGACGTAATGTGGCGTGCTTTCAAATCGTCTATAGTTACCGCTTGGATCTGAAACAAGTTGAATACATTATAGTCAACTACCATAATCACTTGCTATTCTAAATGTAATTCCAAAGTGATATTGACAGGGTAACCAAACACTTCTTGGGATCACAAAGTTCAATATTATATGTCTCATTACATAATTTATTTGAACCTATTAATGTGTTATCTGGGTCATTCAATTCAACATTTGCATTAAAAACTTTTATCTGTTAGGAGTCCATTTGGTCACATCAGTTAGTCAGACAGTCAGATTAAAAATCAAACAGTCAGATTAAAATATATATATTTTTATAATTTGTAAAATCGATAATCCGTGATTCCATAATGATAATTAGTCAGGGACTTCATACCTTCATAATAGTACAATTAAACTATACCAGCCCTACCGTTTAGTGAAAGATGTGTGTTTTAAAATGAGCCATCTGCAGTGTGAAATTTAACGGATATTCGTGATAATTCAATGAAAATGAAGAGTGGGAAAATTGCAGCGGATACTGTTTTCAAGCATGCATCAAACTGCACAGTATAACTAAGTCATTTTAGGCATTCTTCATAAGCAACTCACCTCTCCATCATCAGTGGGCTCACTATGGAACGTGGTGTTTGGATGGGAGCGCACAAACTCCTCATGATCCAACGAGATGGTCGCCCGGCCATCCTCGCTGACCGTAACTATGCCCACGTCTTCAAGCCCGAGGTCAATCTCGTCTGACTGCCGATCGTCCTGACCCCCTGTGACCTTCATCAGCTGTTCGGTCGACACTTGGTCCTCTGCATCCGGCTCGGGAACGCTGGTGCTCTGATTCATTATCACCGGTTGTGCTGAAACGCAATGGTGGTTATTTATATATTTTGAGCCACGATAAATTGTTATAATTTCGTAACGCCTTTAGGATTTGGTACAATTGCAAACGGGATTTTGTTACTGAGGCTACGCTGTCCGTCTGACGCATCTGTTACAAGATTGTATGTTATGAACTGGTTGGTGATGGTTGATAATGTGTACTACTACGACCGCAATAGTAATAAATGATAATAAAATATCAAAGGTATACTATAAACTTTGAAAATAAAAACAGGTACAAATATAAATCTAGTACATCTATATATCATAGCGACGACATACCGTCAATAATGCACGTCATAGAGGCAACATCCAATTTTACTATTAGAAGGCGTAAATGTTGAAAAGAAGTTCATCAGTTATTTTCATCAGTCGATTTTTTTTACTTTTTCTTTTATTTAATTTATCCTTTGTATACACTACTTACGTGTATGCGACTGGTGAGACGTTTCGTGCGCCGGCGACGAAGAGAACAACAGCTCCGCTTCGGGAAACAGTTCCGATGCCGATGGTGAGTCGACGCCCAGGTCCTCGCATTCCTCCGACAGCGACTTCTGTTGGTACACAAACATGTTAAAATACGTCGCTTTTATCACTCATAGCTCCACACAAGGCGACTTGTGTCGTAAAAGCAGAGACGAATACACAAACCTTCAAATCCAGAATAGAAATCTGTTTACTTGGATAGATAAATCTGGGTCCTGCAAAGGGCGTTACTAAGCTCGATAATTAAATTGGAACTTCGTGTAAGATGTTAGACCTCTTTGTAGGTCGACTACGGCGGCGCCACCACTTCTTACTGCCTTACAATACGACGTAAGATGCTGTATTCATTGGCGAATGTGGTAAAGCCGAAACACTAATGAGGCGGTTCAATTCTTCTTCAATGAAATTTTGCCACTAGAGGATATTCATCCAGCTTCCGACAGAGCTCAACGTTGCGTAACTTTGTATATCAATAGAGATCTATCAAGATCTATTTTTTAATATTTACATCGAAATCATACAATGATTTAAAGAGATGTGTTAAATGAAATCTCACCTGCAACCTCAACTCATCTTCCATTAGAGCGAACTTCTGCCTAAGAGTCGTTGCCGACACAAACCTATGTCGGTTAGTTACGCCATCCCGTCTCTGCACCACCTATGTACATCACAATTCGATGTCAGTTCCAGTCAAAGTTTTGTTTATTATTGCACAATTGTTAAATCCCGACCGATCCATATAGACATATACATAGTATAATTATTTATTAAACAATCGTTACTGGCACGTTAATATTATATAAATCATTTTAAAAAAAAACTTTTAGTTTACTGAAAGTTATAGAAATAACCAACAAGTGCTTTTCGCTTATCCAAATACCGTCGTTTGTAATAAAATATAAATTATTTTATTATACTCCTAGTTATATTACTAACACGACGGTGACGGCGAAGTTATCTAAACTAAATACTGATTTTTTTTCATTTTATGAACCTTCATCAGCAACTTCGTTTTCAAGAAATGGACTTCGACGAATTAAATTTACGAAAAAATATATGTGTGACTAAAACATTGGTACTTGCCAAAACGTCAGGTTGCCCAGCAACACACCAGTTGCTATGCAACTTAGAAACAGTGGATAAATCATGATTATAATAAATAACAATTAGGCTTAATGAGAAAAAAGGTATTCTTTTTTTTTTAACAGTGGTACTATAAAACTTTTTTGCGCGAAATGATCTGTTGCCTAAGAAACATTTTCTGGACATCGTTCGCCTGATGAAACAAATTCGCCGACAACTGGCGCGTAACTATTATTGATGTTACGTTTTGTTAACTACGAATCTTTGAACCTACCTTTGAATTAAAAATAAGTAAGAAACGATGTCCATACAGTTATTTCAAATATTTAATAAGAGTGAAATTATGTACACATATAGTTGTATAGATGTAAATTATGTTTCAGAATTATAAGAACTTTAGTTACACGAACAAAGTTTTATATAAGTACAAAGCAGGAAGGAAGACAAATTAGACAATAGTGACAATAAGTATGATGTCTCGAGTACTTGAAAGATTTCAATATTAATATTCCATTTAAACATCATTCTTATATTATATTATTCATAATGCACAATGATTCTACTTTGATATTTTGACTTATGACAACCGATAAAAATGATAATAGTTTAAAATTCAAGCAACAAGCTTTTCAGTCAAAAAAAATCTGTTAGCCCAGAAATATAATAAACAGTAAACGATGATGATAAGAATGAAAGAAACGAAAGTTAACATCACAATGACATCGCAAAGCTTAACATAGGTTTAGATGTGAAAATTAAGATGTTAAATTATATTTTATGCAGCATTACTTTTTTTCTGATTCACATTTATATATTTTATTTCTTATTTATTCTTAACGCTAATGACAGTAGAGCAAGAACAAAAGAATTTTAATGATTCATGCAGAAGATGCAACATTGTACTCGAGACGACAGAAGAAACTGATTGAGAACGTTCCGTTGAACATGCAAAAATTAAAGAATCACTTGACAGACAAATTTATCTAATGAAGTCTGAAGAAAATTGGAAAGCTTTTTAACAAAATTCGTAACAACCCAGTAACGTAAGAAGTGATAAGAAATAAAAAACAGATACTATTTTACGACGGGACGAAACACTTACTATATACGAATGAATACACAATTATAACAATAGTTTTTCTTCGTTACAAGTGTGGGTGCCATAATTTTAATTTAGAAGCGACATATAACAGTTATATTTCTTTAATCACACTTAATTTTTACTTGTTTTCAGTTGTTTTGTATAAAAAATTAATAGCTCATAGGCGTAAGGACCGGCTATCCTATTCCCAATATTACATTCATAGTAAACATATTAGGAAAACAAATACATAATGACATTAAAAAAAAATGAGACAGTGACTTTCAATTGGGATGTGAAAATTTCAAATACGGTATGTCGCATCTATATAATCGTATTATCGGCATACCAACACCGAAACGGGGAGAAAGCGGACAAAATAAATCGAGGCGTGCGGGTCTACATACGAGGCGTTCTAAGATTGAGGGGTCAGCGTCATTCTACGATATGATCACCTGATGGTAGGCCTTATCGTCGCAATCTGACGCGTCAATATCATAAGGGCAACGCGGCGAATCATCTTGCGACTCGACAATGTAATCTTTTTTCGATTCGACGTCGAACATCTTATCAAATATCCTTTGCGCCTCCATATCGGGACTGTATCGATCTGGGATCGCATCCTGTAGTTGCAAAATGTGTTAAAAACGAATCACGCACTCGAAGATTGTTTTTGTGGAAACCATAAGCAATAGATTATTTCATCCAATGTTGGATTTAACATACAAAAATAACAATAAACGAGCAAAACTCGGACATTGGATTACAGTTCCACGGTAACAAAATTAAAATAAAATAAACACTTACAAGTACAGTTCGGTCCATCTCAGTTCGTACGGTTTCTTCATATGAGTAATCTTGGGGGACATTCCAAAGCTCTGGCTCCTTCTCTCGTTGATCAGGACTGGAGTCTTGGTCCGGTTTAAGTTCCTCTTGATCCTGAGCTGGCCACGGAGACCGCGGAGCATTCGTATCAATTAAATCCGGCGGTGATGTAGCCGGCGTTGGCGATGCAGCACTGTCGGGTGGCTGCGCATTTGTAGCGGCAGTCAAATTGAAAGCTTGCAAATTATGGAACGCTGTTGTTGGCAAACGAACGTGACGCACTCCCGGACGTGCCAGCATAGGTTTCAACCCCGCGGGACCAATAAGGCGCTGTAATAGGAGAGCATTCGTGGCCCCACCCTCTCCGCCCACTGTAAGTATTTTTGGGCCGCGATTCGTTACAATAGCAATCTGTTGGCCACTTTTAACCATCGATACAGGAAGGATATAATTGGCCGGCATAAGTACAGCCGTTGCCGGTTTCCCAGGTGCTCCCCGGGTTACAGCAAGCGTTGGACCATCGGTTACTAATACGTTCCGCGGCACTTGTGGTCTTGGTTGTGTTACAGGTGGATCGTGATCAAATGTCAGCTTTTTGGCTACTTTTCGGGGACTGCTCTGAGGAGAATGCGATTCAAGACACGTTTCACTGCAATCACCTTGGGATGTTCCACAACTGCTGTCCTCAGATCCCGTTGTTCGACAACTATCATCTAGAGGACTCGAATCACGCCCATTACGGCGTGATCCACTGGAGCTCTTCTTGCGTTTCGACCCACCCGAAGATGGTGCTGCCTGCAAGTTTGTTCTTCTACGAGGCGCTGGTTTATCTTTATCGGGAGAATTCTCTACCTGCTCCTTATATTCTGCTAATATATAAAGTATTCTTTGTGTAGTTTGTTCATCTTCCATAGGTTTTTGATTAGAAGGTTTTGGAGGAACAGTATTGATTTTAAATTGTGGGTGATGTGACTTTGGTCTGGATTTCGATTTTGAGCTCACTTTATTTGGTTTAGGTGGAGTGTGAGTCTCGTTTGTCGTTTCCGAGGTCACCGTGTGTGACGCGTGCGCGGTAGGTACATGTGACGATGAAGTCGGCGATTCTACAATACCCGACGAGTCTGGCGAACGGGCAAATGAAGTCGATGGTGGTGATGATACTACAGCTGACTTTCTGTTTATATATGCCACGTTTACGGGCTGGTTATTTCCAATGGAATAGAGCACTTGTGGCGTTGAGTCTGGAGACGTAGAACTGGATGCATTGTCAGTAGTATCAGTAGATGGAGTGTGCGAACTTGGAAATTCACTGGACGAGGGACCGTTAGGTTGTACCGTGCTTCTTTCTTTTACCTGTTCTAGAACCATGTCGAATTCTCGAAGCTGTTCAAGTGTAGATGAGCTCATTTGAGATTCGGGAGTCGTCTGGTTTTCAGTGCCAGCCTTCATTTCTCGGCTGGTTTGCGTCTGAGGATGTCTAATTGGCTGCTGTCCAAGCGGCGGAGCAGCAGTTAGAACTAATTGCTGGTAAACAGGCTGGTTCGCACCACCTATGACATTTCGTTGTATCTGGAAGAACGACGGCCGAACAACTCTGCCTCCGGAGACCATTTGCGTATTTTTACTTAACATTGGCAATTTAATCCGCATTTGTGTCAACATTGGTTGTGAATTTTGACTCGTTGATTCATTTGAAACTCCAGCAGAATTATTACTTTCGTCAGGTGAAATATCAATATTTGAACGAACTGAACTTTCTGGTACTATTTTTATAATAGATTGTTCAATTTCACTCCGGCTTCCAAATTTTAAATCAGATTTTTGTTTTTGAACAGAATCGTCAACTCTCTCCGTATTGGGCACTGTTATTAAGTTTATAGTTTGACCACCGCCTAGATTGACAGGGATTTGACGTGTATATATTACTCCACCGTGCATGGTTTGGATGTTCATGGGGGCTATGGCTTGCTTTATTTGTTGAACGAGGTTTTGTTGCGCTTGTGATGTTTGATTAGCCGGTTTGCGCAACAATAAAGGTGGACTGCCAATTTGACGAACATTTTCGCCAATTTGTAACGAATGATTCGACTGACAATCATTATTTTCTATGTTGGTATTCACGGATAAGTGACCATTATGATCGCCAATTGCGTTAGGTTTTTGATTCTCGTCTTGAAATACGGGCTTACCGAATGCTTGATTAAACTTAGGAAGGCTAGTAGACGTTTCAACATTTATTTTACTAGAATTTTGTATGAATTGTGCATAATTTTCTTCATACACCGAGCGGGACTTAATTTCTGGAAATGGGACAGATTCCTTCGCAGGAGGCTCCCGATTGATAATATTTTGATCTTGACATTCTGGTTTTGATGGTACCGCCTGAGTCGGTTCAATTGGTTGTAATCTCAAAACCATGCTTCTTTGGGGGGTATTTAGTTGAATTCCCTTGGCGTCAGTAGATTTACAAACAAATTGCACCATCTTTTGCTCATTTGTCCCTTGAACGTTTGCGATATTCGTCAAAAGGTTAACTCTCTTGAGTAACTGAGTCGTGTTGTTAACCTTTTGATTACCAGTATTAACAATGTGTAAAAGTTGACTGCCCCCTTGCGACAAGCCAGCGTCAACTAAAGACAAATTATTGTAAGAGTTCGAATTATGCACTGGTGAACCATTGGAAGTTGATGTTGTCGGTGCACCTTTGTTTTGCACTAAGTGCAAAACAGGAGTCGGGTTAGAGGCATTAATCACCGATGGTTGCGTATTATCACCCGATGAGAGCTGATTTAATGAATTATTTTTACCATGGACAATATGTAAAATTTGCGAAGCAACGGACCCTTGAGGATTGTTTTCTGTCTCACCAGATTGATTCAAGGGCGGGGGTAAAATTTGAGCTAAAGCCTGCTGAAGCGCCAAAGCAGTTATGGTAGACCTTTGATATCTATTATCGTCACTATTTGTACATACACTCCGTGGTAGTGAATTGGACAAGTCCATAGCTGTATCTGATATTGACTCCGACGTGGTTGTGATACCCGCGGCATTCATGGCATGAGCAAGTTGATCGGGTTTTCCGTGTAAGCCATTTTCTTGATGTTGTTGCTGGAGCTGATATGGCTCAGGTTGACTATTTTCTAAATCGTTGTCTAAAGGCTCAAACACTATTTTCAGATCAGGCTCAGTCTTAATTGGTACTTTATTATCATTTTCATTGTAAGTAAGTCCATTGTTGTTAATTTGTTCAGTCGGAAATCCATTATAATCACTGTTATCGTAACAGCTTTGTTCATCCATGTTTTCGGGCACCTCGTCTAATACTTCAATTTTCACCTCTGTTTCGATAGTTATATTATCATTACGATGCGGTGAATTAGAAATTGGGGATCCTGATAAAGGTGTTTGATGATGGTCATAGTCCGATATTAAAGGTAATGATATATCAGCGGTTGTTAATTCAGTGTATTCAGTCTTAATCGTAGGTTGCATGTCGTCATGTGAAGCATTGTCTACCGAACAATGTGCAGGACTAGCATCAGAAACTTGAGTGACACGAGGATCGCATGTCACAGGGTTTTGTGCTGCGGCATTTACAGGCAATTGCTCCACTTGAACAACCTGAACTATACTTTCTGTAAATGGCGGTTCAAAAAATTTTGTAGTGTCGAGATCACAAAGAAAATCTATCATACTGTCGCAGAAATTGTTTGGATGTAAATTAGCTCTATCCAATTTATCATTGTTAACCATCAAACTGTTTGTTAATTTTGCCGAAGTTTCTCTGAAAAATGATTTTACTTTATTTCGAAGTTTGATGTATGAATAGCATTTATTTAATTTTATTAATTCATCGTCTTTACACGATAATATTTTCTTTATATCGCATTTATTGCTATCTTTGGACAGTAAAAACGGCTGAGATTGTTTTACGTCCGACAGAGTCGCAGCCGAAAATTTTGTTCTTTCTCCGCCATTTTTCAAATTTTGATTGACTCTGCCGGACCACTCACCAAAACCCATACTGAAATTTGTTTCGTTAATTTCTTCAGACAACATTTTTTCTTCCTCATAATTGGCTGAAATTTCTTCTGCTAAAGTTTGTCTTGCTGGATCCGATAGCATCTTCGGCAACTTGTCGACAAATAAGTTGGTATCAATGGCTTTTACTTTAATTGTAGGTATTTGTGTCTGTTTTATAGGCCAATCGTCTAATAATCTATGGACATCATCAATCTGTACCAAATGGTAGTCTTTTGAGTATGAAAATTTTATTGAACTGCAATAACTAAAAAGTTTTTGAAATTCTTTGCTGTAAGCACAATCACCCATAGCAGCCAAAGTTATTTTAGGGTAATCAATGTTTTTCCCCTTTCTATACTTTTTCTGGTTTCTTTTACTGTCTACACATTTAATTTTTCGCTTTAGGCATTTTCTGCCTTTATCGGAGTACATTGTATCTTGTAAGTCACTTATTTTCAAACCTGTTTTTGAATATGTAGCTTTTGGTTTAGTTACAAAAAGATCTTTATCTTCAACTAAATTACTTGTTACCTCTGATGACAAGTTTTGATTTTGGTTATTGTGAGTATTTGATTTTATTTTATTATCGACAACCTCCTCGTTAACACTTATAACGGGACTGAACATCTCAGATTTTATTATAGGGAAAACATAACAAGTTCCGACAACTGGATCTTCTATAATCGAACCTTTTAATACGATATTGGAATCTTCCTCATACAAAATCGTGATATTTTTAGGACCCGACGACCTACTAAATTTGCTGTTGATTTGTTCAGCATTTTTATGCAATTGTATGACACCGGCCATCAAATTACTTTTTTGATTTTGTAACCCATCATTTTCATCATCCAATATATTTAACTTCTCGGCGCCACGAGATATATTATGTTCTTTAAAATCGAAATTCGCTGGAAGTTTAATAGAATTTTCTTCACAGCTGTTTTGTGTAAACATTATTTTATCATTACTGGTGCACTCTTTAGTAATACAATTCTTAGACTGAATATCACAGGTATCGCTACCCTCATCGCAACTTACAGTTTCGGTTAAAGTATTATATCCAGTATATCCAGTTAAAACACGTAAATCCTTATTATTTTTCATGATTTCGTGTTTTAGTGGATCACAATCTATATTATGTTGTTCTTGATCCTGATCCGTATTATTTTCTCTTATGTATTCTTCACACTTAACATTTAAAATTGTACTTTCCTCATCAATGCTTTTATTGCTTATGAAATCATTAGATAATGTAGTACAAGGGTAGTCCTTATTCTTATCGCTATTTGTTATTTCGGTTGTAATATTCTTTTCAGAGACGTTTATATCATCATTTTTAATTTTAAGAACTTTTTGTTTTACTGTACTTTCACAAACTTTATGTTGATTCGTAACAACATTCGTGGTGACAACGTTGATAATTCCAGCGCAGTTTGGAGCCATCGGAATTATGTCATCGTTAATGAGTAAGTGATCAGACTGCATATTACAGGTTTTATTTTTGATCTCATAACTGACAATATCGGTTATAGTACCACTGTCATGTATATCCTCATTTGAATTCGAATTCGCAGTGTTTTCGTCGGTATATTCAATGCTCTTATTATCCACATAAACATTTGTGTATTGTTGGGAATTAAATATTTCACCAATGAGCTCGGTACTAGTATTATATTTATTTGATTCCAAAATATGTTCTGTACGTTCTACTAAGATATCTGGTTCAGATGTTAAATCCAAATGAACATTAGTTATTTCTTGACTAATTAAGTTCTCTTGTTCGATATTCAATATCATGTTGTCCAACTGCGTGGACACACTATCGGAATATGCATCAATGTTTGTATGCTGTTCAGAATTTGTATCTATTGAACTGGTATGATTCCGTATGTATGTAGAAAGTTCTTGACTATGAAGTGGAGACAAAAAAGTCTGGCTTGCAGACTTCATATCGAGTTTTCGTAAATCATCACTATTTGAAGATTCATTATGTTGTAAATTTAAAAATTCATTGCACAGGTCTGAAAGCAAATTTTGTGTATTATCTTCATGATTTACGTCGAATTGATCTGATACAAATGTACAAGAATAACTCTCTGGCTCCACTGCTATTTTTCTACTATATCCACAAGAAACGTCTTGATTTACCACAAATTGTGTTTCTTTAGAGTCATTCACGGGTTTATCAACTTTAGCTTCACTTATTGAATCATTATTATGTACGTAGGGAGACGGGCAAACCAAGTCTTGGTCGATGGAAATTTCAGAACGAGTTTGATTTTCAATATTCAAGTGGACAGTTTTATTGTAACCTACAATCAAACCTTCATCGTTTAAATTAACTTGTTCCAAAACATTCCTTTCCTGAATATGTCCATTTTTCATTTGAGGTATATCCCCTGTACCAGAATTTATTTGTATATTTAAACCTTCCACCTGATGATCCTGATTTGTATTTTGTTTATTCATTATGATTTTCTCATTATTATCATAAGTCCTTAAATCAGAAATGGAAGTGTAAATAACCATTTCGTGGTTGAAATTTTGAACCGATTCTGTACAACCAGGGGTGTCACTAAAGCGCTGGGTTTCGGCATCCAGTTTTGGGATTTTATTGTCATATGACATATTTTCTGGTGTATTTGATTTCCTCTTTAGGTTATTAATCAAGGAACAATTTATATTTTTTGAGTTGTTTTCATTGTCATTGTTTGGCTTTATGTATTTTGAAGTAAATATATTTTCCAAGCAACTTAAAGTTAAAGATAGAAGACTAGGCACCAGATTAATAAATTGTTCTTCTGAAACTTCAGTTCTCGTGTTATCAACCAAAGATTCCTTAATAGTCTTTTCAAGGTCACTGTCGTAGTCAGTTGAAACGTCATCAAATATGGCGTAATCGTCACGTGTTTGTTTCGTAAAATAATGAAATTCTATTTTTGTCATATACCAATCCGAATGACAAATTTCGAAACCTTTATCATTGTTATAATTCTCTCTGTTAGAACTTTCACAATTTACCAAGATGTCTTTATAGCTGGTATTTGGCTGGCAAACTTTCGAATTCATTGACTTCACAGATTGGTCCTCGAGACTGAAATCGTTTAGAATAGAAAATGAATTACTGCGTTTTAAAGTACATAGAGACATATCATTTTCCTCAGCAATTAAAGTTTTGGCTTCGTTTAATTTGAGATATTTAGGCTCGCCGAAATATTCATATTTGAAATTAGGTACACCTTTCACTTCTTTTATTTGAGACTTTGCTCTTATTAGTTTATCACATCTTTCTAAAGAGACAAAGCATTGTTTACTTATCTTTAGAAGTTCATACTTCTTTACTAAACCGTCGCACTTTTTTATTTTAAGTTGACACTTTTTGGACGATGGTTCATTGTATTTTAATATTGGTATATTTTGACAATCACTTCCACTATTGTTAAACACAGTAGGTTTCTTGGCTCCGTTATTTGAATAGGTATTCTTGGTACTACACAGATCTTCCGATATATTATCCTTGCTAACATTATCCGACGATCCAATGTAAGCATTATCGACATACAGTGATTTTTTCTTCGTCTCTCCTTCTTCAACCTTATCCTCCATATCCACACACAAATCTTTTAATGTCTCTCCTGAATCTTCAAGGTTTATTTCAACTTTATCAGATATATTTAAGTGTTGTCTCTCCCCTTCATGTATTGTCTTACTAATACCTACGGAATCATTTGAAGAATCATCAATTTCTATGACTTCTAAATTATTTTCTACAGCACATAATTTATGCGAGTCTTTAAATATTATCTGTTCGATTGCACATGTATTATCTGTACTCTCTTTCGTGTTGTTTTTATTTTCGGTCTCCGAGGTAGATTTGCTGCGTGGAATTTCATATGTTGGTAATTTCACGTAACAATTTTGGGAAAATTTATTTTGATGTTTATTGAAAATGTTCTGCTGTATAGTTTGTATTTTATATTTTCCGAACTCAGTTTCAAACGCTTGCGGTGCTATATCTTCTTCGTCATCACTTATCAAATTAATAGTTTCAAGAAATTTCTGTTCTGGATAGACTAATTGTGTTCTTATATTATTATCAGCTGTAGAACCAATTTGTTGAATATTTAAAATACACCTCGCATCACTGGGTAAATTGTTCAGAAGTAGTGACCTAACATCCGGATTTTTAAATAACGAGTCAATATCAACATGTAGCTTCCCTGAGACAGTAGCTTTGAAAGCATTACCGTTTGATAATTTGATACTAATACATTTTTTCAATGGATCATCGTCCAGCTTTCTCGGCAATTCAGATATCTTAATATTGTCTTTGTAGAGATCAGCTAATTGATTTTCATCTAGAATATCATGCGCTAGACTTTTTCCTTGATTTTTTGCTTTGAATAGTTCACTTCCCTGTGATAGCTTTTGAATCCCCTTAGCTCCATTGTTTTCGCTAACATTTGGGTAGTTATCGTTAAAAAAAATTACATCGTCAAGCCTTATGTTTATGGGAACCTTAGGTTTAGGAGCAATGACGTCTTTTGCTAAAGTGCATTCGTTTAGATTATTTGTGGGATTTACATTAGAAACTAAGTTAGGATGAGAAGTAATTCTATTAACTTCACTTGTTTTAATTATATTCGAATTTGAATTTTCTAATTTACTTTGCAATGAATCATTTTCATTTGAATTTCCCTTTTTAGGATGTACGTCGTCATCATGATCTGCCTTCGTATCATTTAATTTATGGTTATTATTTAAAATAGTATGTTGGGTACTAGCAGTGTTATTTTTAATTTCCTCCGTAGAGAGGAGAGGGAGATGAAATCCTTTTTCTGTAAATACATTTCCAATTACGTTATCATTAACAATATCGTTTTGGATATCAATAGTTTTCAATGTATCAATGAAGAGAGAACTATTTTTGGGTATTATTGACCCTAAAATTTGTTCTTCTATATCGAGATTCATTTTTAACGCAGGTACAGTATTTTCTGTCAGAATCGGAAGGTAGTCTTTTACTTGTGACACTACTTCTACATCTGTCTGTTCGTTAATTTTCGTAGTATGTTTCTTTTTCGCCAGGCGTTTTGTTATCTTACTTGACTTTTGCCTCTTCACTACATCTTTATGTTTCTTTACTTTTAGTTTGACCTTAGTTTTAACACTGTTTTGGTCAAGTGCTTGGGTTTTTTCTGATAAAACCGACTTATCGATTGGCGTATTAAATGATCTTAGTGTACTTTGGTTACATTCTGTTGTATCGGTTGTATCATTCTGTTTTAAACTTGCTTCAAAACTCAATGCTTGTGATATAGTGTCGTGTGCGGTGTTTTCTTTGGAACCATCGCCTATATTTCCTTCGTTTGGATCAACCAGTAGTAACTCTTCAAGATTATTACTTTGTTCAAATACAGACAAATCATCGCCTTCATCCATAAAATTTGTAGTCATATCCTCAAAAGGTACGCTTGGAAATGAACTTGGTTTAAAAACCAACACTTCCGGTTTAGTATTCATTATGTTGTTCTCTTGTAAACTATTGCTTATGTTCATTTCTTTTGAATTATTGATTAACACCGATTGAAAATTAGCTTTCTGGTCGAACGCAAGCAAATCATGGCTATTATTTACATTGTCTACTATAACGTCCTTTGACGAAGGTGGTATGGCATGAGTAGGTGATTTAAAACCCAATGCTATTATGGCTTGCGGTTTCGAATGTGTAGGCCCGATTTTCGTCTCTTGTTCAATCCGTTTATCTTTATTTTCAGGGAGAATTTGAAAAACGTGCAGTGGAATATAAGTCAGTGGAATTGGTTTGGCGTCACTGTAAACATGGATTTGCCTATTCAATATGGCTGTTCTTTTCTTTTTTATCCATTCTACTCGATTTTTTAGAGAATCATTTTCTGCTTCATTTGACATTTTTAATCCGCATATTTTTGGAATTAATATTTCAGATGCCTTTACATTACGTTTTTCTTGTACCTCGGACAACACTTTTTTCTCAGAGTTCTTAGTTGAAGTGTACACGTTTACTTTTAAATCCACCTTGGGGTTATGATCAGCGACGTTCATTACGGTATGTTCTCCTTTTACGAAATGTGAATGCATGTTCGTAGACGTATTTTTAATTTTATTGGCATCTAAGTCATTATTAAGATGGCTGCATTCTGCAGACTTAGATTTCTCAATTATTAGATTGTTAGCGAGGCTTGTAGGAACTTTTGTAGCGTGCTGAGATGCATCATACGCGGTACTGCTACAAGAGTTAATAACTGATGGCGTAGCATTCAGAGTAACTGGCACAGTTATAGAGCTACCAACATTAACTGGTGCGATAATAGGTGTAGCAAATTTGGTGCTGTAAAGAGGTACATTATGTGCAGCGTTGACACCCACGAATCCGTTTGAATTTATGTTACAAATATTAGGATTCATACTTTCTGGAATTTGATGAGCTTGCAAGGTATTTACCGGCTCGTAAACTATTTTCGGACGTATAAGTACCACGTTTTTCACAGGTTGTTGTGTAGTCGTAGTATAAACATTTCCAATATTTTGATTTATTGTCGTTATCGGACGATATATGTTGTTGTCAATATTCTGATTACTATTCATATTACTTTGCTGAATATTAGACGTCCTTGAAGAATCCGGAGGTACAAAATGAGCTTTTATTTGATTAAATTGATCATTTGTTGAAGTCGTTGCAACTTTAGCATCGTGGTGAATTAAGTTAGACTTTGTCTGTTGCGTTCTCGCTTGAATTTTTTTGTTATCCGGTACGTACATGGAATTGTGTATTGGTTTATTCTTTATAGTATTTGCATTTTCAAAATTCATTGGGATAGGTGCTGCTGGGGCCCCGGTTACATGTAGAGGATTATTTTTTATAACATTTGCATCTTCAAAATTTGTTGGGACAGGTGCTGTTAGTGACCCAGTTATATGTAGGTGATTATTTTTTACAACATTCGTATTTTCAAAACTGGTTGAAACAGGTGTTGCGATCTTCCTTTCCATTTGCAACAACGGAATCGTTTGTTTATTTGACCTGTATTGATTTTGAGAATCATTCAAAATACATGATGAATCGAGAACGGAAGTTGCCTCAATAATTATTGACTTGCTTATATCGCTTTTTTCTTTACCTGCTTTTGGCACAATATTAGACGAGGAAAAGCTTTCTTCGTCTGAAGATAATTCACCGATCTCTTGGCGTAAGTCATCATCCATCAGTTCTTCTAGAAGATCATAATCTGAGGACGGTATATTGGGTGTTTGTTGAACAACACTATTCATTTCCTTATTCCGAGCTTCTACAGGCAATTTTACTTCGGTAACTTTGCCTCTCTTTATTATTACAGTTTGGTTGTTTTTCTTTACGGAACTTTGATCAATAGGGTTCGTAAGGAGTGGTTTGTTTATCACAGTTGAGGTATTGTCGTTGGAAGTTAAGACATTGTTTCTTAGAAGCGCGACGTTGGTTACTGCCAATGAACAGTTATTATCCATATCTACAGTGTTTCTTGGTTGCTGTTGGGTGACGTGTAAATTCTGTTTTACACCAATCTCAATATTCGCGTATTTATCTTGCTTTCGATTAGTATTATTTGCAACAGTTACGCTGGCATTTTGATTTCGGCTAGAATCGAAATTACGAGGTCTTTGTTCTCGTAAACTATTACTTGTCATTTTATTCGAATCTTTCTTGAGTGCCATATCAAGGGCATTCTGACCCCGACTCGGGGTTTTATGCGATAAAAGAGCATTCATAACACTTTCCCAATCTTGTTGTTCAGTATCACTTTTAATTTCTTTTTTTGAATTTTGCATAATATCTTTGGTATTTCCAGCAATATTTTTATGCCGCGTATAACAATCCGCCGATTTTTCCGTTGTCTGTGCGAGATTTGACGTCAATGGCTGAAAAATGTCAACATTTTGTATCGGAATTTGCAGATCTTGATTTGATTGATTATATATTTGACAACCGTGTAAATTGTTATGAATGTTATCAACACCTCGTTGGCCACTGGTTTGTACAGTTGATGGTGAGGACGTAAGGCCGCCAAAATTTTTAGATGGGTGTGTAGTATTTGCACCTTTGTTAATGACTACCTCAGATCTTATTTGGGGCCGAGATACATTCAATTTACTTTGCTGTCGTAATAATAGTCGAAGTTGGTCTTGATCACTCTCTGTTAACATTGTGGTTTTTGCTGTTGAAGTGTTAATCGATTGTGTCGGCATTGTATTCGAGCGTTTGATTGTTTTGTCATCGGTGCTGTCTATTTTCTTAACACTTTGATTCGAGTTTAAAATCCTTATAATATTTGGATTATTATTCGGAGCATATAGTTTTCGTTGTGGCGTTTTAACTGCTTTCCTTATTGTGGAGCCTTCAAAACGAGACAATATTGCATCATTTTTAAAGTTCATAGGACTTTTAGCACTTGCAAATTGTGCATGAGAAGACTTTTGAAATTTATTTTGCGCTGTTTGATCGTAGTTTTGTTTGGCTATATTTTCACTTTGCTTATTTTTATGCATATAGTTAAGACGGGCAAAAGTATTAGGAGCATTTTCTACTTTCTTGGGAGGCTTTATCTGTTTGGCACAATAATTAACAGGAGCGGAAGAAGATACAGCATTGTCGGTTTGAAGTCCGCTTAATCTTACGTCATCCTGACTCACGCCCGCATTTATAGACCTATGCAGTTCGTTCAAAAAATCGCGCATGTTATTTGGTTCTGTATTGGCTACATTTTGCCAAGAAATGTTTTGCTTCATATTAGATTGCTGAGCTAGTTTTGATGTTATGTTACTGTTAGTTAGCTTCACAATTTCACCCTGATAAGATGCTGTAGCAATTTTATTGCCCACATTATTGAAATACATATTAACAGGTCTGTTCTGTTTAATCAAATTTTGATTTGATAATTCGTTATTAATCCGTATTTCTGGTTTCTTTATCGGGTTCTTTGCAATATATGACTCAAATACAACGTTATTTTTATTCAAGAAATTATCAACTCCACTTTTTAAAACGTTTAATTGTTCGCTTTGTTCCTTATTTATGTATATCTTCGGAATGCTTGGAACCGATATGGCCTTCGGACACCCAGATTGAATTCGCGCTGCATTTTCTATGTTATTAGCCAATTCATATTTATTTGGTATTTTTTTGTTCACAATACAGTTTGAGCGATATTGTTGTGGTTGTACAGGTTTTGTTACGCTCATTAGATCAGTCACGCTTTTTTGCTTCCTAAATTCTATAAGCCGTTTAATATTTAGTTTTACTTTATTCTGAGACAAATTTTGATTAGCCCGAGAAGGTGACCGTGACGCATCATTAATATTTCGCATTAAAATTGGGGTAGCTGAAAGTGGTCTTGTTTGTTCATCACTGTTACTACATTTGGCTGTTGAATTGGGAGAAGCTTTGATTGCATTTTTAATTAAACCTTTTCTATTTGATAGAATCTCTTCATCGTTGACAAATTCAAACACTTTTGTTTTTTCAACGGCCTTAGTTGCGCACCTCTCAGGCGACTTGATTTCGTCCATGGAGAAAAGACCATCAAATAATACATCAGGATCATTACCATCTGTATGCATGGATGCTATTGACGACTTTCCTTGACTATCGTAATCGCTGTCTGTTATGAAGATCTGATTATTGAAATCAGCCTCCGTTTCTCCTCTCGTTATTTTCTCTTGAATATTCAGAGTGGTGGGTACCCTTATAACCTTTTTGCCGATAAGACGCGATAAACTTGATGTTGGCGTTTTCTTCTGCGAATCCTTCTTTTCTCTCTTTTTCCTTTCTTTTTTAGGTTTAATTTGAGACTTATCGGTATCCAATGTGAGGGGATCACAATCATTGCTAGCTTTTATCTTTTCTTTATCTTTCCTCATTCTACCTTTACTTGTGCTTCTGTCCTGCCGTCTATCCTTTTTCTTTCTTTCCATGCTATTATCTTTTCTACGCTCTTTGGACCTTTCTTTACCGCTTTCATTGCTATGGGTTCGCTGCTTTGGTATACCTTGGCTAAGCGGATCTATGAGTATTTCCTCATCTTCAGAACTATCGGACAGTTGTCTTAGTTTCTTCTTTCGCCTCGGTATAGGAATTAAAGTTTCATCGTCCGAGGTATAATAAGCTTCAGTTCTTTCGAGATCAGTCTGAGTGTCTTTCCATATCTCTTCTGGATCATTTAACTCTACCATTTGTTCATAGCCTGTTTGGAAATTGTTTTGATATATTTTAAACATTATTTAACATGTTTTAAGCTATTTTTTTTTTCATTATAAAAAAAGTTCCCTATGTTCTTTGACCCCTACTGTACTTACCTTTTTCAATCCCATAGTAGATGTCGCCTTCGTCTTGGTCCTCCTCTTCAGGCAAATGCAGGAAAGAATCCGGATTAAGGTTGAGGTACTTCAATTCGGTGGTGAGCGCTTTGGTCCCACCATGCGTCCGCTCCATGTATGATCGACAGTTTTCTATCAGGATTTCTCTGCAAATATATTATTTATAATTATTGTATGTGTATTACAATTTTTATCGCCTTTTTCAGAATAAAGTATGCAAAGTTCTATATTGAATTGATATTCATGAAAGATGTCATTTTAATTGATGTTGTGACGCTCCGTGTCACGGAGCGGTTCCCGTATCGCTCTGACAAACGGGTTTCAACAACACAAGACACGACAGACAAATCGGGTTTGATTCCCGGCTAGAGGGATGTCTAAATAATGAATTCAGATTTCTGTCCTACGTCTGGGTGATGTAAACCTCTTTGTGTATATCCATGGCACCCACAGCACAGGATATCCTAGTATGGAGCT
>DWJS01000003.1:0-21697 GCA_018248975.1 Codatractus imalena | reverse complement strand
GATTATATTCTACTAAGAATATTGACGGGGGTAAAGTTTTAGGGTGGGGGGTGTCGTAATGTTTTGATTAGAGTTTTTGATGTTTCTCCGCGTTTCCACGTATATGAAACGGAGGGCTGTATAATTTGGGACACTTCCCATTACGTAATATATCTGAAGACGAAGAAGAAGAGATATGATATAATATGGTGGTATACGTTACGCCTTTTGGAGCGAACCATAAATAATTGTTATTTTTCTCATAATAGTGTATTTGTGTAAGGGGAAGCTGTACAGTATTATCACAATTTATGGCCAACTTTGCTAATGCTACTTCCGCAGCGTTGGATATTTTTATTTCTCTTGCCAGGATTAAGTTATTAATTGGATTTTTTTCACCTCATCCTATTTTGTAACGCTATATTGTATTCAAAGCTATTATTAATCATCAAAGCGGTTATTATACCCCTAAATATTATTTTAGTTAAAATAATTAAAACGCTTAACAAGGAGACCGACCTTAAAAGAGGACCGACGTGACAACACTTAATTTTTTCTAGGTATTACTGTAGTTTGTAGTGCATTGTGGAACGTCCTTGCCTATACTTACCTTGTCTTGGACTCTCAAAATCCTGAACAACCTACCAATATTTCAATATGAATATATTCGAGTTGGAGGAGTTCCATTCTGTCTTGAAAATCCAAAGTCGAATGCCGACGAAATTAAAATGGAAGCCTTTGAAAACATCTTCATTCAAACAAAAATGAATTTTCCAAATCGGTTTATAAATAGCCTGTATCGTTTATAGATAGCCTTCTGAGGTAAGAAATATTACATAATAAATATAAATAAATTGTGAGCCTCCTTCTTTTTAGAGTTGGTTGTTAGATACTCGTATTCTTATATAGCCTAATGTGCAAACGAAATGTACTTGTATGTTGTATCAAAACGTGCCTGTATAGATGACTGTTAAAAGAACGCCTTGAGACACTACGTTTCGACTTCAGTTGTGAAGTTATTATTAATAAATTGAAAATTGACTGAGGAATTGTGAAATTGAGAAACTGAAGTATTTACAAGCGTGTAGTGCCCATGATGGTTAGTGACCGCCGCCTATTCACATCTGTAATAAAACCATGAGATGCTATTGACATAATTACAAAGACACAACACCTAGAATTCATTATTAAGATACCTGACCAAGTTTCGAATATAGAATTATATATCGAGCCTGTTAGAAAGGCGACTGTTGCGTCAAGGTTGATCGTCATATTAATAATTGTGAGATTTATTCCGTAATACATAACAGAGAGCTCAGATCAAAATATACCCACATGCTTGTTATTTTTAGTTCAGCCAAAACGTACCAATCTTTTACGTAATGGACCTATTGAATTGAAGTGTATCTTATACATTGAATATATTTACGTAAATAACACGCCCAGGGTCTGTTTATTTAGAAAGATAATGGTTCTATACGTAAATTAGAATTCCTTGTTGTAAAATGTCGTTGATTCATCAAATAATCGTCGATAAATCTCCGTTAATATGGGTCAGGACGGCCGCGGCCTTCGGAAATCAAAATTACTTCTCCATATCTTATTTCACCTTACTCCGGGCCACTTGGTCTAATGGCTATAGATCCTAACTGCTAAGGTTGCCTTGGGTTCGTATCCGGTCGTTATTTGTTTGTCTAAAATTGTTTCTATACTAATATATTTAGAAATATATGTATGTTTATCAGTTCTCTGGTTAGGGTTGGCTTAGTTTGGGATTAGATGGCCAAGAGTAAAGGCCGAACATATTTATTTATTCCAACTTTTGTATACTTATTAACGTGGTAGTCAGTCCTTAACGTAGTATTAACGTAGTAGTATTAACGTGGTCACTACGGTCGTACACGTCGACCGGTCGTACCCTTTCTTTTTTCTTTTACCCTATCAACTAATTCTTAATCGGGCTAGTGTTTTACCAAAGATCGCTGGGGCGTAATGGCGCGTAAGACCACTTCTTGACATCGTTAGCCCCAACTGTCAACCTCACCTGCTCGTCGTGCACCCTGTTTTAAACATACGCTCTGACAACCAATTGATAAAAATTCATTGTAAAACAAACGAAACTACTGCACTAAATTGGCATATGATTCTGCGTGGTACTATATCCAGTCGAAGTGCTACATCGCATGTATCCCAATGGAGTAGTTTATTTTTTTAAAAGGCAACCCTTTAGGGAAATACAATATGACAAGTCAATTTAGTGTATTACACACACTTTTATTTTATTTTATATATGACTTAATGTAATTAAAAATTAAATTATTAATTAATAATATAACTCTAACTATAAGCAGAGAACTCTTGCAGGTAACATCATATACTTCTAAACACTTTTTAAGGCCCAATACCAAAAAATAGAACGCTTATCTTGTCTGTTTGTCCATCTGGCCGTATTTTACTGTTTTCCATGTATCGCTATAAATAAAATTCAAGTGCAAATAATTCTGGTTTGTTAGATGAGTTTTAAAATTAATGTAGAGGTTTAAAACTGACCTTTTTTATTCATTTATTTATCGTAAACACTTTTTATAAATATAAAATACAGCTTATACTACTCAACCGCAGTGGCCTTTACTTAGAAAAAACATTCTTAGAATTGATAAAGTAGTTTTATTACCCTCAAAAAATCTTATTCCTTTATAAGTAAACACGTCATTTCATAATGTTATGAGTAATTAAAAGGTATTGTGTAGAGTTAAGGTCATTTCAAACCAGTTTGACTGACGTATCAAATGTATATATGCAGAACTCCTTCGTAAGTTCTGTTCTTCAATAATTGCGTGAGTTAACAAGGAAGATAATGTTACTTAGTATTTTAGTTTTTTCTGCAACTTTATTGCACGTTTTGTACGAAAAGTATATTGTGAGAAAAAACCCGGCAAGTGCGAATCCGACTACAACGAAGGGTTCCGTCCCATCGTCATAAAGTTCGAGCAAAAATGCAGAACAAAAACTTGTTTGTATTAAAAAAATAATTCGAAAGTTATTTATCTATCTGCCTGGTGTGAATATGAAGAAGTTAGATCCAACATTTTTTTACTCACAATTATTTACACAAGCTTATTTGTTTGGCAAAACAAAATACATTTTTAAGTCTATAATGCGCTTAATATAATTAAATTTAGTTTAAAATTATAATCCACTCCACTTAACTACATCTACGAATAAAGACAAGATGGTTTCCACCGTTCTCTGTATGCAAAGCGCGTAGCAAAGATTCTAAACACCGTGTCATGTCGTGACTTATTTGATAAAGGCCCTCTGAATTAGTAATGTAGCACAGTTCGTATGCGAATCTCCGAACCCACGTCTATGGAAGGGCAGGGAATATGTGAAGTTATCGTGTATGATAAAAACAGGGAGTCTCAGGAAATATTTTTTTAGTTTAAATGTTATTTAATTTGCATTTGTACACCATTGTAAGCTATTGTGTGTTGTTATCGATTTTCGTCAGTTTTGAAATAATTTTGTTGATATTTTCTGTGATAAGACAATCCATAAGTAATATAAAAATCGATTCAAATATTTTTAAGTAACAAAAAAGGTAATTGATTTACAGATACAGATGTTTTAAAACATTTAACTTTTTAATTATTTTACAACGAAGTAGTTGCAAAAGCGTGCATCCTACTTGATGATTGAAGGACTAATTTAATGAGATGTTTATGTAGATGCTGCGAATATTTGGTCAGATGTTACCAACGATATGCCACGCCACACCACCAAAGGTATGACTATTTCTAACTAACAATAGCAGTGTAGCCATTGTTCTGGTCAAATGGATGGTAAGAAAGAAACACGAGGCGTTCTTACTTCGTCTTCTTAATTTTCCAATCTGACTCTGACTCTGACTCTGACTCTCTGACTCTCTAATTATCTATTTGGGTTATAATTCTTCTTTCGGTTACAGTTGTGCATGGGTAGCACTGGCCACTTCATAAAAAGACTGTGCGTATTCTCCTTCATATTAAAAAAAATGTCAATAACTTTCCAAATTTCTAGCATATATGCAATAATATAGAAGTGTTGTAAACAGCATTACATATATATGTTTAAATAACCGACCCAGCAGCCCTTGTCCTGCCAAAAAGTATTGATGAAAAAGGCCTTGGAGCCTGATTACAACGCCACCTATCGAGTACATTTATGAATCTAAAGAATCCAGAAATTCATTTAGGCACACATAAAAAGCCATCAAATTCGGTCCAGCCGTTAAGGGGGAGTTCAGTCATATACACATACACACTGAACGATAATAGGTATGTGTATAAAGATGTGGTAGAAAGCCAAAAATGATCTACTCTAGTTTTTAACCCTCGACACAAAGAGGGATGTTATAATAAATGTTTCTGTGTTTCTGCATTTTGTTTAGATTTCTTTGTTCGAAAGGTGGCTTTAAAACATCCTCAATAAAATCTTTTCTTATTTCAACATCATCACATTTTATTGTCATCAGCCGGGGATTTCTTTAATTTTTAAATTAATCTCGTTTTAGTGTCAGCAATTGTAATGTAAATGTAATGTAGATGAAGTAATAAGTAGTATAAGAATATTAGATTTAATGAGAGAAACTGAAACTCAACTCCGACATGATATTAATGTCCGAGTTTTCCGATAAAACCTCCATAACGAACAAACTAATTATTTTAGAAACTACAATGGCGTAGATAATGAAACGGCGAAGGGCCGCGATAATCTTTCAATGCAGATCTATTATTATCCATAGACAATAGAGGAATCCAGTTGAATTAGTATGCTTTGTCCCTGATCCAGAATTGCCGATCAAGAACAACTATAGAGGCGGATCATCAAAAAATACGATCGGGAAAATCAGAGTCGGCAACATCTAACCTTAAAACGTAATGGCGATGCTAAAAGAGATCTATAAAAGGGTGGCATGGGGCCACTAGGAAACAGTATTCATAAAACACATCTGCATAGGAGCTTAGCGGCGTCCGTAAAACTAACTCACACGTACAATGAAACGTACACACTAACACAAATAAGCAATAAAGTACACCAGTAATATAAAACTAAGAAACATCAACATCTTACCCCCTACCCCCTTGCACCCCTTGGGGGTAATTTCTCCCCGAACTTACTAAAATACTAAAAACGGAGATACGGAGGGGTGTGCCACCCCAACGTTTTCTTATGCAAGATGCTTATATTTTAACCTAAATGTTGGAGCAGATTCTCGGCCCGCGTGCTTGAGTTATGTGATTTTTGGCGGAAATAGCTTCGGATTCGAACTAGAAAGTAATCAGCTAAGCGGTTCGGAGCTTAGAAATATTTGTGTTGTACAGTATAGTGGTATACTACCGCCGTCACACCTACATATGTATGCAGACCAGCGCTGTTTGTATCGCTATGTCCAACCTAAATGCATACATCTAACATTTCAGAATAAATGGGTGTAGGCGCCTAAATATAATTTTATGTTTTGTTAAGGTTTCCTAAGACTTCCGTTACTCGCGGTCGTGCCTGTTATTCTATGCGTGTATTATATTTGTCTATCCATTTGTCTCAGGGCTGTATTATGGACCTTAACACGTAGGCAAAACAAATACATAGTACATCTAGGGCCACTATTACAATAAATAATAAGTTGAAATTTAAATAAAAGCTTCATAGAATATTAGAAGTTACCTATTAGGACCATGCCATGTATTGTACCATTGCACCGATGTGCGAGTACCCACATAAAGTGTATTAACGTTATTCATATTTTGTTACGATATTCGGCGGTATTTCTATATTGCGCATGCCGCTACAACCCTGTTATTGTGCTCGAATATCATGACAGTGGTACAGAATGTGTGTGTGTGTTCAATTGCGAGCCCGACTCCCTCTTGGCCATTTTTTTACGATATTCACGTAGCAAACAAGCATGCAGTAGATCTGATGTTAAAGAGCCACTGTCGCTCATGGACGTCTGTACCAACCGCAAACAGGACAGGTCCCCTGAAGACTAAAATGGAATGCCTAGTACAAGTGTTTCTTACAACACTAATATGCAAGGTTTTTCATACAAAAGTATGTATGATACCAGCATTTACAAGTATATTAACATAAAGTGGCATATTCTTTATGTTATATATACATCTCCAGCATATACATTTTTAAAAGTTGTCGACAGTAGTCATCGTTAATTGTCGGGAGAGGGAATAAACCTAAAATAACGGCCCACGCTCTTATATAATTCCCTTCCGTAACGAGAATAACTGTTTAATAACATTAACTGTATAATGTATAATAAATTAATAAAGGCGTAATTAACAAAGTTTGAAGGTCTGTCATGTATTTAATAATAATTATAGTGGACTGAAGTTGTGTGCGCATCCCGCAAAAGGTGCTGGGTGTACTTGATAATGAAATTTTTTTAGTTTTTAGTACCAGGAAGCATAACATATACAAATACCGTCAAATTTAGTAACAAAATTTGGATGGCGTAGACTTTTATGGGTAGCTTTTATTTTTTTATCATTTGTTTTTTTAGCGGCCATAATAGTATAAAGTCTTCTTCTTGGAAATTTCTGTCATGTTTAAAATATGCAGTCCTGTGACGACTGACGAACAGACCTACTTAATACATTATATTTATCATACAGCATACATATTCGTCATATTGAAAAATATTGCAGCGATCAAACGCGCAATAAACGTATCGCTTCCACTCAAAATATACCAAACAATGGCGAACTTGTGTCAATTGTTAGAAAAGGCCAGTTAAAAAATCATCGCACACACGAAAATTCAGTTGAAAACATCCGGATCGCGATAAAAGTGGCGTGCCACTAAACGCGTATGAAATTACAACAAAAAAAAATCAATAGCCCTGAAAAATGTCGGGCGAAAAAATCCAACCGCGTTTTTCCGATCTTTATTTGCTTTGCGAGACTAGTGAAAGCGGAGGTTGAAAAATACGTCACTATTTCTATCGTGCAGGCTGTGAATAAAAAAAAGAAAAAAGGCGAATGGCCGATGAGAGTGAGAGTTCTATTTTCAAATTGCCCGCGCGCCGACACCGTTTATTTTTTAAAAGGTTTTCGGACATGTGTTTGGAATGGTTTTGTTTTGTGCCATTGCGTATCTTTGCTTCCTTTTTGGCGTAATTAACAAAGTAATTACGAAGAAAATAATGAGTAGATCCATAATAGATCTGGTAGCGGATTTTTACTGCATTTTTTCCCTTTGCTGGCCATTCTTAACAACTGTGGTAAGTCTGCTGTATATTCTTCCACGATTGAATGCGGTTTGATGGTGGAACATTCGGGTCATCAGGCCAGCCCGTATTTGATAATTTCACACCGTAAGGTCTCCGAGAATGTGTAACAAAAGTTGACTGTTGACAATCGTAACCAACCAACCGGGACCAATTTCTCATGCAAAGGAATCTCGTATGAAATTTAGCCCTTAGCGGTCACCCATCCAACACTTGACCGCGCCCCGTTGCATTTTAGATTTGTTACGACCATCATAAGCCGATGACTATGCGATTCGGAGAACATTTAGATGCGAATCATTTCCTGTATTTAATTTACTGTTTAATGTACGTAATGAGCAAGGAAGTCAATTTATAGATTAACTTGTAACGATAATGTGAGGCACAAAAACTTACAAATGGCGGCAATTAAATATGTAAAGGTCATATAAAATCTTAAATGTAAATTGCAAATATTTTTTCTCGTCGCTCAAAAGAAACAAGTAATTAAGTTGATTTTACCTAATAATGTGTATATTCAATCAATCATTTTTGTGCCACCGCTGGGCAAAAGTCTCATTTCAGAGTGAGAAGGATTCAGGCCATAGTCCACCACGCTGGCCAATTGCGGATTGGTAGACTTCACACACTTTTGAGATTTTTTTTAAAAGAACCCTTAGTCGTGTAGGTTTCCTCACGATGTTTTCCTTTACTCTTAAGCAAGTGATAATTTATTTGTAATACGCACATAATTTCGAAAAATCAGTGATGCGTGCCTAATATTTGAACTTAGGACCACCCGTTTGAGAGGTCGATTTTTAACCACTAGGCATATCACTGCTTCATATGCTGCAGCATGTGTATATTATATTTTATATTGCATTTATTATAAATATATAGAAGTAAAAAAAACTTCGAGAATTTATCTTTAAGCGTTAATATTAGATGGACTGTTTACATCCGGATGACCTGGAGGAATGTTTAATATCACACTGATCTATTCATCCATATAATATGTGTTAAAGTGTTGTCTATATTTTCAAAAAAAACTACCATTAACCTACCCTACGAATCTATTTAAATCCTTTTTCAAAATTCTCAGCTCAGGCGTGGTCTCAGTATGTTTTCTCTCAGCGATAATTGAAAGAAGGTCCAGTACTAAGTAATCACTGCATTTTGTGCAATTTAACTCATTTTATTAAACGTACCCTGTGTCTGTCTCGAACTACTCGACCGGAGGAAAATTAATTTCCTTCCAGCGTCCTGTATTAGACCACTATACAAATTCAATTATTACAACGAAACACGAGCTGTTTTGTTAATTTTGTGATTCAGAAAGTTCGTTTAGTAGACTCAATACACAAATTATCACAAACAATTGTCGTAGCCTCCCACTACAGATAGAGCTATAGACCTAGTATGACTTTTTATATGCAGAGTACTATTCGGTATTAATAATAGTATTATTATTAGTAGAAGTAGGAGTACTATTAGTAATATTCGGTTTGTAGTTTTTAATACTAACAACTTTTGTTAATATTTTCATAAAACTTAAATAAATAATTTCTTTCGCAAACAATGACATGACAACTATGACGAACAGTTATAACAGTTAAATTATCTGAGTTTATACATATTAGTCGATTTTAGGAAAAGCATTGATAGTCTAGTGGTTTGCGAATCAACTTACACCGAGGGTCCGGGGTTGAAATCCTAAGCACTATTTGCGTATTTCAAATTAATTATCACTTGCTTAGCGGTGAAGGAAAACATCGTGAGAAATCCTACACGCCTAAGAGTTCTAAAAAAAAGTTCTCAAAGGTGCGTGAAGTCTACCAATCCGCACTTGGCCAGCGTGGTGAACTATGGCCTAAATCCTTCTCACTCTGAGAGGAGACCTGTGCCCAGCAGTGGGACAAAAATGGTCAATGATGAAGATAAGTGAGCTGATACAGCGATCTATCGTAAAATTAATAAAGCCGTTGTCACATCGCAACGGAATGGATTTAGCGTTTCAATTAAGTATTTTAATCAATCAGAGGCGTAAAAATAAAAGGCTGGAGTCACTGAACCTATCAGAGATGCAAATTAGCTTTTCAGCACGTTCCAGCGGGCCTACTCTGTACACACACCTGCACATTACTGAAGTTTCGGACCAGGGATGGAACCAGATGAGACCAGATGGAAGTATCAAATGAAAATGTCGGAGTCAATGATATGAATAGTGCGGTTTTTTTATTAAATTGGGAAATAAGAAGGACTATTGGAAAGTCTACGGTTTTTTTTATTAAATGGAGCAATAAAACGGGCTGACGGTAAATTGCCATCCTCACAGACACTATAACAGCAGAAGAGTCAAATTTATCGTTCGAATGAACGAAGCACCAAATGATCGTTCTAGAACGTATATACGGATGGGTACAGGATAGGCCTCCAGATAGAACAAATTTACGTACGGAACAAAGTGCCACCGCAAATGCACGTAAATATGTAATGGACGGCGGCATTTAAAATGGCCGAACAAAAAACCCGATGCCATGATTGAGTATGTTCACTAGTTTCGCGCCACGGCGTCGCTTTTATCTTTTGTCTATGAATAAAAAATAAAAATAAAATATGCCCTTTTTAAAGTTCTGTTACTAAAAGTTTATTAGATCACACATCACTTTGCTAGAGATATTTCTATTAATATCGAATTAATGTGACCTGTGACATGACGTACAAGCATCTAAATAAATTAAATTCCCTGTTCCTTTAAATTACATAACTAAACAATATTTTTATAGATAGTTATAATTTCAACCACAAACAAAAGATTTATTCCAATCGGATTTTAGACTGCTTCATAAATACATAATGTAACGAAGTATAAGAAAATTAATTGCAAGCTTGTAATTGGCATATAGATCAATTGTCTGTCTGTCTTTCCAACTGCAGACCTAGCACTATACATCCAAGAAGTTTTCTCACAACCATTCAGTATGTAATACAATTCAGAATATTCTCGAAATGTTCTATGATGGTAGCCAGCTGGACCTCTATAAAATATGACATATACTTTAATTTATTTTATTAAAGACTGTAATCAAGAATAGCGGCATTACGTCCGTAATACGTCCCTCTGCTGGGCTCAGGTATGTACGAAAAGGCTTAAGGGATCGTCCACCACGCTGGCCAAGTCCGGATTGGTAGACTTCACATGCTTTTGCGATTTTTTTAAGCTCTCAGGATACCTACACAAGGTATCTTCGCCGATGTTGCCTTTACATTACTGATGTTGGCCTTTACTGTTAAGAAAGTGATAACTAATTTCTAATAATGAATGGGCTTTCTATAATGTGTGAAGAAGTAACATTTCAAATCCGCCAATTTAGATTCGATTCCTCATAGAAACAGGTTACTTAATTATGTCAACAAACATGTAGGCAGTTAATAACTAATGCACTGCCTACTAAAGCAATGAAAATTTACAGAACCAGGGAAAGTAATATGTTACCCCGCTACTCCACAGCTACTTCACGCTACTTCACAGAGCTACAAGCTCTTCAACAGAAGTAACATTCTTTTACAAATTAACATGTATCAATCACGAAATGTACACTCATTTGCGATGAACAAACAAAAATTGCACCGCCCAATGTTATTACGGAACGAAATGAGAGCCGCCATGTACTGGTATATAGAGATTAAAGTACATAGAAAAAAGTACATAGTGATAAAAAAGCCACATTTTATTATGAGCCGATCAGATGAGAGGAAATTTTGTGTTTATTTGTATTGGTACGGCGCGGTATACAGCGTGATGTGGAAATTTTGCTTTTTAAGTTTTTTTTTGTTTATAACAGTTGTATCTTTTATGTACCTTATGTTTTTTAGGTGTAAAGAATGTTAAGCTAGGGTAGTAACTATGGTTTTAGTGGACAAAGTATTAGATTAATTTAATTACTTGTGAGTATCTGATTTTTGACTGGCCACTTTGACTAGTGGTTAGTGACCGTAACTGCTAATCTAGTGTCGTGGCTTTGATCCTATTCAGGACAAAAGCTTATGTGATGAGCATGAATGTTTGTTCAGTGTCTGAATGTAAAATTATCTATATACATATTTTGTAATATATTTGTCTGTTGATCAGTCAACTGTTTACTGGTTACCGTTCACAGGCTTTATCTAATTTGGGATTAGATGGCAGTGTGTGAATTGTTCCAAGGTTTCATGGTTATTTAATTATGGTTATGTATTTTTCATGTATTTCGCCTGGGAACATTGCTTGTATTCTCATCTATTTGGTTACAACATTGAAATGATTGCCTCTATTTCTATTCTAATACGTACATCTTTATACGCGATAAAGGGTTTGTTTATTTCCATAAAATACTCATAAAAAGAAAAAAAAAGAAAAAACAAAAAGAAGCAAAAAAATAATCATCTCATGATTTGCTTCACATTAAAACATCCTGTATAAGCGCGTCAATGTATTCGCCAATCCGTACGCATCGGCACGCACACAGCATCACAATACGCTTGTGTGGTCGTGAGGGTGTGTGCGTATCGAGGTCACGTTGCATGTACGGAGTGATGCAATGAAGAGAAAAAAGTATAAATTACCAACTGGAAGTTTGGAAAGTTAACTTGTAATATCTTGATTCATTTCTCTCGTTGTTATTGATAGCGAACGACCTGTTAAGGCGCTGCCCTCACCATTCGAGTACCGTAAGATCCAGACTTTTCCAAAAGTCCCGCTCTTGCCCAGCAACGGGAAGAACAAATTTTCTTTTATGAAGTCCAAGTAACAACAAGCATCGAATCCTCTTGATGGTAAGTGGCCTCCCAGGGTCATTTTTAATAAACGTCTCATAAGATTGCAGTACTAAATGAGGTACAGATACGTAGCTACCCCTGAGAACATTGATATGCCTGGTATTAGTCTCTACCTCACCACATCCAACCAGGACGTACCAGCGCTTAACACTGCTGTTATTTGGCAGAAATAAGTTTCGCGGTGGCGCCGCCGGAATTAAAACACGAAGAATTCTACTACTCTGCAAACCAAACCTGGGAATTTACCTAAAAGACGCTTAAAAGACGCTTTCTACACTAGGATTCCCTGTGTTGTGGGTGCCATGGACACACACAAAGACGATACACAAATACCCAGACCCCTCTGCGTGTCACCGGTGTGGTAACCGCACCGCCTCGCGGACCCGCGAGCTCACTTCCATCACTGATCTTTATATTTCCTAGGGTTGAAGTTTTATACCTCACCTATTACTGAACCTTCAAAACATGGGACCACGCATCTCCGATATACTATCTATAAATATACGAATCTCAGTAAAATTCTGGGATGTTTTAGTATAAAACCTTTGTAACCGTAAACCGTCACTAAAGTGTATGCTTAAAATAACAACGAACACGACACACAACAACAACGACAATATTATGAAGTATCTTTCAAATATAAAAAATTGCATTCTCATGTTAGAGTATCGTAAACTGTGTGTGAGCTTAGAAAATGGCAGTCAAAACAAATCAAATACACATTTATTCGAAGTAGGTCGTACTTACTAAATTAACTATGAAATCGCAGACAAACACGTAATTTCAATATAGATAAATAAAGATATATTAAGGAAGTATCAGATTTCCTGCGTTGTCAAAATTGGAAGTGAATTGTCTCTGATATTTTTATGAGTCATTTATTAGCTGATAATATGAAGTGGTTTTGTAAGCAATAAAATGTCCGTAAGATTTTTTATAATACTATAAATGCTACAAAACCGTTTACGTTTAATACATTTTATTGAGAATCGTGTTGTTAAGATTGGACTATATCTTTTGTAGGTTTGATCTTACCGAGTTTTGTCTTATGAAATCTTGAATATATTTTTTGATATAGGAATAGCAACCGATCACGCTTTCTATCTGATGATATGTTGCTAGTGTTACTCATCGAATCTTGGTTGTAAAAATTGATTACTTAATTACATTTATATTCATTGATAAATTCTTGATTGATTGAATAATTAGTTGATTACAAAATCAACTCCATATAGGATTATAGTCCTACCTATAGTCCAGCCTGAGGACGCCCCTAAGGACTAAATTGGAATGCCTCCTATATGTTTGTCTCTATCCTTAAAAACTAAACTTCAACAACCCTTAACGCTGAACAAACTGAAGGAACGAAGGGTTTTACCTTGAAAACGGTAGTTATAAGATATATGCTGCCTTCGCAGCTAAGTGCTGTGGTGGTTAACATGACCCTATCACAGTAAGGACTACTTTGGACCTTAACTGCTGATGCGTTCTTCCACCACATTTAACAAATACTTCTAGCTGTTTTTAGAAAAATTTAATGTATTTTTACTTGTCTCTCACAGTGCTTCTTGGGAAAGACTTATTACAAGAATTGACTCATGAAAATATCGACGTTTCTGTAAAGTAATCAACGGGAATAAAATACTCGACGAGTAAGGATCGAAGGAAACTGGTAGCAGCGTCTTTCTACTACGTCTATATTGCAATTGCAACATGCACAACCAAGCATTGACGACGTAAATATTTTTCTCCGACTAACATTTGTCCAGCACTGGACATCTCAAGGTTGATTGGACATTGTAACTATGTAGTTACGAGTATGGTAGTTCGTATCAAACCAATTCAGTTCTTATTCTACTAAATTAAAAGTTATCATACAGTTTGTAAGTTTTGAAGATGTTTTAACCGTTGTAACTTGAAGTTATGATAGGTAGACTTTGTGACAATTATAATGAGAAAACTTTTGTCGTTTCTAAGTCACAAGGCTTAATCGTCAATCTTACTTTTTGTGGACTTCAGTATTTATTCGGAAAATTAAACAGTCTACAAATTAAACATTTTCGCTGTGCGTTATGTCACATTTCAAAAAGGCATAATATTAAAAAAAAAAAGTGAAAACATTCTGCCATTTTTTTTAATTTAAATTTTTTCGGAATTGCAATTTTTAAGACTTATTGAATCTTTTGTGAACGCGTATGCGCATATTGATTAAGTGCAATTGTGTACAACACTATTTTTATGTCATATTATTTAATATTATGAGTTACGAACCAGACACCCTCGGAACTAACTACATGTGTTTGCAGTCATTACTCGACCCCTATTCGTTTCGGCCTAAATCTCAAGTCAATTCGAGGAGGATGTAGGGTTGTCACCTTATCAAAAATACATTTATTATGAAAATTTTATATACGTTATGCGTCTGTGAGCTAGATTTTTAATAGGGATAGGAGATTATTGTCTAATAATAATAGTGAGTATTAATTATGAAGTTTTAAAATTAGATGTATGTTGTATAATGTTAATAATCTTTTTCCTAGACTAGAGTGTTCCTAAAATTTTGTTATAATTTCAATAATAAAAAATTGAAAAAATGTAGTCTCAACATAATCTATTATTATATATTTCATTAAGCCTTTATAACATAACATATTAATGTTTTTTCCGAAGGCCTAATACTTTAAGTAAAAAATGTAAGTAAGGGTTATGTTTTTTTTATTATATTCTGCTTGTGGCAGCCCTGCGGCCGACCCAGTTACAGATGTAACGCGAATTCGGGTCACTCTTCGATTCATTGTTTGACTGCACACGTTAGTATTGCATCTTACAACAACGTGCAAGTCACAGCAAAACCTTCTTTATACACATGCACATAAAAATCACGCGTCAAGCCCTCCTATATTGAGAACATCCTTCGTCTCGTCATGACCGAATTTAGGTTACTTCGTACATAAAAAGCTATTTGTTAGCAGCGAAAAATTATGTTATAGCGGTAAACGTTACTCATAATCTGTTGTTTTTATTTTTTTGTATGCGAAGAGAATATTTTTACTTTCTGGCACAGAAGTACCCGTATAATTTTATTCATATTACGATAGTGTACACAAATGGAAACTATAAATGTATCGAAAATCGTTAAAATTAAAACCAATAATTTAATTTAACCTCACCTTACTTGAAAAATAAGAAATAAAAATAATAAAACACAGAAGCCCTCTCCACACTAGATGTCTCCGCGCCCTATTGCCAAAAATGCAGCTCTCACAAGCACGCATTAAAAATCGACGATCAGGCGCGTCTAGTTGGCAGGACCGGTTCTAGGATTGTTTTGTTTTATTTGCTCGTGTCAAAAAAGCAAAATATCTGTGTGGTGTCGCTTTGCATTGAGATGCTGCATAGTTTATTGATATTTGGTAGGATATCTATTCAGTGATGCTAGTTTAAGCAAGGCAATTTAATTTGACATGACGAAAAGCATATTCAGCAGAGCAAATGAACAAATAACAAATATTTAGGGATTTGTTGCATCTAAACAGAAAGTAAGAAAGTTTAGTTCTACTTTTCTATAAGAGATTTTTTGAGATCAATTTAATTGAAACTTGTTTGACAGACGTGTATTAATAGGTGTATTAATATGATGTTAAAAACTTAGAAATTCAGATTAAACAGACAAAAAGCAAAAAAAAGACAACTTTTTAAGTTGCATTGCTTTGAATTTACTTTGGAAAAAAATATCATCCATATAGATTAAAAGTCTGAATCTGTACATTAAATATTATAACAAAGTATCGCATCAGGACAAGAAGTCGACAAAGGTTATTGGGCATGCCATAAAATTCCAACAACACTGGCACTTAATGATGCCATTTACACGAAAATTTCACCAATAACCGCAAGTAATGAATCGATATTCATTGCATAAAATCGATTGCCAACGAGGAACCCGTTCTTACCGACCTTTGTCTTTTATTCGCCGCTGAATAACATAATGCTTGAATAAAAACTCTGTTTTAATATGCGAGAGGTCGCATAAACTTTTAATTAAATTATAATAGATGTTTACGCATAACGTGTTTTGATTGATTCTTTGAAGGACTTCATTGTACAGTTCTGTTTAAATAATATCGAAAATGTTGTAGCTTAGCCTCGTATTGCAAGACTTAACAGTTACGACTTTGGCGAAAAATTGCTTATCTAAATTTCGTGTTTTGCATATTAATTGCTATTTGGTCGTTTTTAATTATCATGTAATATTTGGTAAAGGAGGCGGTATTTTAAACTGCAATAGAGTAAAAACTGATCGTGATGCAATGTGAATAAGAATTGTATCCATTTAAGAAATCTCGTAAAGATAAAAAGGTACGATGCACGTAGAATGTTATCCGATGTTGAAATCCATTAGCGTTTAAATTTAGTTTCCGATATTTAAGTAACATAAGTTAGTGTCGCTTGTAGTGTCAGATTCCCTTTTTGAACATTTGAACGTCAAAAAATAAGAGTACGGCATTGCATTGAAAAAATAATTACAATTTACAAGCCGTCTGACATTTTAAGTGGTAATATTAGTGATTATACCAGCAGAGGTCAAACAGATGATAATGAGCCAAGGAAAGTGATTACACATACCCTATTTGGAGTGAAATAATAAGTGTAATTTTTATACTCATGCACATTTTTTGATGTTAAATCTGGTAAATTATTCGTCCATTGTTACAAATATGTGGTTTGATCATATGTTTACATGATTTCCTGTACAATAGATATTAAAATAGTATAAGTGGTATCTATGACAAGGCATTCGATACAATATGGGATTCGTCATAGTGGATCTATCAATCCACATATAATATGTCAAAACTATATATTTCGATAATCTGTCGTGAATTTAAGTATTGTATACATTATGAGAATGACCATACTACAGATAATACTGCAACATATAAATACGAAGAATTTATTAATACTGCAGCAAATTAAATGCGTTCTCAATTTATATTTTACCGATGCTAAAAACGGTCGCTAAGCCCAAATCGCGCATTCTAACTTACACCCCACTTACAAACGGCGGACGACGATGCGTTTATTTCTGCAACTGACCCAAATACAGCACATGGCCGTGCCACCGTAACGCACATCGCCTGTTAGTGTGTGTACTGCGATAGTGTGTTACAGGTTGTATTATTGTCGTACGGTTCGCAAATTTGATTTTTAATATACAATTAAAAGTAATGATTTATTTCGCTGGATTGGCTGTAGAGCGAGAAATTATGTATTATTGTAGTATACAAAAGTAATTTATTTTGATTTTTATATTATAAAATAGGGTAATAATGCCAATCGCATCCACCATTAGCCGCATTAAACTTAAATGTGTATATATTATTGAGATTATTCACTTGAAATGTTTTTGTGTTATAAATTCACTAAGCTTGGCTTGCAAATCGCTAATTTACCTGCTTTAAGAAATTGCTATTGATGCGGCAATGTTATCAGGTATAAATTATAATAGCACAGTTTAAAGCATATTTTATACTAGGTATTTTAATTTGTCCATAGTATGCGGACGCTACAGCCAATGACAAGCGATATTGAATTGTGGCGAGCTCTCTACGTGTGCGTGTCATTCTTTCACACATTTTTGATCACTACATTTTTATTTGCGTGCTCGTGTGCGTGACATGTACCAATGCATGTGCATGTGTGCGCGCACTAATTGCGATAGCTACTTCATTTAAATTTCGAATGTCAGCCGCTCCGTTGCGAAAACCATGTAAGTACGAATTGCGCTTCCTTATTTTATTTTAATGTTCTTGTTTTAATTTATGTTAGACATCAATTAAACTTGAATCGGCTGCTGACAGAAACAAATAAATTCAAAAAAATCATTTTGGTGTGGATCTTTGTAGAAACTTTATATGACAAATTATGATCTCACAGCACTTATGTATCGATAATAATATCCTTCATTATAAGTATAAAGTGTATTAATATGTATGATATTTTAAAATAGATAAATATTAATTACAAAGTACTACGATTGAATAAGGCATTATTTTATCAGCAGTACCGAAGTAGGGGGCGCTAACTAGTGGTCCATAATAAACGTACTAAAGAAAGTTCAGTCGTCCGCGAGTCCGGTTGGCTATAGAGTGATTTGAGCTCAGTAAATTGTACTACTAAATTGATCCAATTTATCCCCTGTCGCCTTTATCACAGTTCCTGTTAATTGAGACATTTGCAGGGAAATTACTGAGAGCCAGCAAGAGCAGTCTGAAAGGCTGAAATCTCGCTGATAAATACGTGCGACGTGAGCTCTTTCTATGCATGTGTGAGTTCACGTACACTTGTGATAAATATTAGAGATATTTTTAGGAATTGACTTCTAAAATGTTATATCGGCCCACTGTATTTAACATATTAAATATATATTTATCATAATATATTATGGCAGTAGCAAACTGACATGCAGTCTGTGGGAAGGTGTGGTCCTGCGGCCCGTATACACCTGTTTTTGTAAAGGGAGATCTCCTCCCAGGCTTAATGACCGGCTTGTATATAAACAAAAAACAAAATATTAAGAAAACTTTGATAACGTGATTCATTATCGGTGTGGCGCCATCTCTTATCGAAAGTCTAATGTAATGTCGCCGCACTGGAATCAGCCTCAGATAGGTTTGGATGCGTTGCTTTTGATGACGGAATTGGAATTTCTATGCTCGAATCTGGTTGCTAGGTTTTCTTACGATGTTTACCTTCCTTTAATATAAGTGATATTAATAATTTGTAATACGCGCATATTTTTTAATATTCAGGCTCTCGAATTCTGCCCTCCCTGACTAAAAAGCCGAAATTCAAACCTCTAGACTTCATTACTTGTTACAAAATATGCAGCTATTGTCGGTACTCGTTTAGTTCTGTGTATTGCATACAAACTACATGGCAACTTCCCCTACAAATGTACCCCAGATTTAATCCAGTGGGTCAGTAATAGGCTATTGCTTTGCTTTACTAAGATTTTAAGCACCATTACATTCGTACGAGGTCAGAGAAATACATTGGAGCATAACGTAGCAAAACTTTGTAAAGATAATTGCGGAATTTTGCTGTGCAGACGAACGATAAACGGCGAAAAATCGGAGCTATCTTGGCGTTATGATACTGATAAATGACCTATATTAACTTGGTATTACTATTCTGTATATACACTATGTGAAAATTTCAAATATCTACTATCAAGAGCCATAAGATGCAGTCCTGCGATATACTGACATACCGACGGACAAACAGCGGAGCCTTAGTCATTAGGGTCCCGTTGATACCCTTTGAAAATGGAACACTAAAAACAGGAATACCTACTATCTTCTTCATCTTGGTCCTACCGGCTTATGTCATGTAATGTTATAAATAATTATTTATTAAATTTCTTCCCAATAAACCGTCTAATCTCTACTCGCCAGCGATGAAACAAATCCGTTAATGTTTCTGGTTTGTCCAACGCTAGTTGTACATGCAAATTGTTCCGAACTAGTTACATGATTTGCTTTTTAAATGGCAAAGGAAAAAGTTTTGTCACGAATACAGTTTGCCTTAGCATTATCCGCACGTTACGGCAATGTAACGACTTTATTCAACCTAATTTTGGCCTGGAGAAGAAATATTGCCTTTCATTTTCTTTTTCTTTTCTCCCTCGTATTTTGTATCTGTATGGGGTGGGCGTGTTTATTATTGAAAGTCCCAAACGTAGATGAAATTTATAAAACACATTGCTCTAATAAAAACTTTAATACTGTCAGTGTTTTAGTGTTATTTGAATGGGTTTCTTTTTATTTTCGCTATCGCTAGATCGTAGTCATAATATTAAAATAAGTTGTTCGAGACAGATATAGGTGAGACTGATAATTTTCTCAGCCAACTTAAAAAAGGGAAGTTCTCAATTCAGCTCTGTTGCTCATTATTCCGTTATTTATAGACCTTTTTTTTTACGGTGATACTTTCAAATGGGACTGACTTTCATTTCATTGTCAAATGACACGGAGATTAATTTTGCTTGAGACATTGGTAATTTACGACAATCTTAGAATAGGTATCTAATTGCCAAGGACATTTAAATCTGAAAACTGTTTTGCAAACTGCAAAGTACAATAACGGCTAACAAAAATGTACGTGTTGCGATTGTCTTTTGTTTTTACCGTGTTTAGTTTTATTCTATACTATTAGCAGCAAACAAAAATGCAGGCCATTTGATGTTAAATGGCACTTGTCGCGCATGAATATCTGAAACCAATACTTAGAAGCATAGAAATCTTATCATAGGCCGATTACAAATACGTTGCCTGAGAACTAAGTTGAAATATTGTTTATTAGTATTTTAATAGTAGACTTAGTACATATAATACATTCTCGTTAAACCAAATAGATATCAGTTTGAATTCGAACATACTAGCACACGATGGGTTCCATACTACCAGTATTATGATCGAATAAAAACGCCGATCACAAACAGTTTTGTAGCCCAATGTCACTACAATATACAAAAACAGCCAAATATTTCAAAAAGATATTACAATATTACTTTCGCACATCGCCGCAATTACAAAATAGATGTCGTGGTATCATATACATTTTATTTTTAAACTGTACTTTTATTTTTGATGTTATAGCAGTACTGCGGTATCAATCTATAAAAATTCAAGCATTATAATTCACAACATGTGTCCCTGTAACAGAAAAACAGAGGCGCAGCCAAACCTTAGCCATAGAGCCCTCTTGACGCTTTTTAAGTACAAAACCCTAAAGACTACTAATTTTAGTATTACTAATTACTACATTTCTACCATTATTTAAGAATAATTGATTTTAAATTATTACGCCTGCTTCCTATTTATTTATGAAAACAATTTCAGTACACATAACGAGTTATGAAAAGTAATTTTTGAACATCAAAAACATTTTCCAATTCCTATTAAAACAAAACACTGTACAAAAGTTTAAGGTCGACAGCTAAATTTCAAGTTTCTTTCATCTTTTTAATGTTTTGTTTTGCACGTCAAACAAAACTGAAGGATTTTCTCGGTGCTCAATCTTTGTATTGTAAACATGTATTCTATTTGGATTGTAATAATTGGCTATAAGGTCAATCAAATATATGGATAAATGCAAACAAACACTAAATAAGAAATATCCATTCTATCATCATTGTTATTGGGCTTTTCAATTAATGAAATAAAAGAGCTTTGACTATGCAATATAAACGTAATTATTTATCATATTTAGACTAAAAATATTTTTAATAAACAAATTTGATTAATAATTGATATTGTCAAAGTAGACAACATTGAGAATGTTGATGTTGATTAAAAAAAAAAACATATGTATATATATAAATGCAATATTTTGTTTCCTGTTTTTCGTTGAGAATTGTTATTTCTTACAAACAATTCCATGGACTTCGGGTTGAGAATCACTGAGCTGAAGGGTTCAAACGATCGTTCAACGTTTATTTTCATTTCGCTCTTACCCTTTTGCACCCTTGTCTTCCTTGATACATTGTTGAAGGGTAAATGAAATATACCTTTATTTGCTTTTTTATTAATACAAAAGCAGTATACGCGAAATTGCTTTATGCAATAGGCGCAACTT
>DWJS01000002.1:0-21829 GCA_018248975.1 Codatractus imalena | reverse complement strand
GCTCGCCTAAAAAACCCGGTAAAGCTGTCAAGGCCACTATGGCCAACAGCAACTACACAATTCGAAAAAAAAAGGTAATGATTACGTTCTAAAAGAATTGTGTTAAGAGTCTACGTTGTATAAAATAATTTGAATTTGATTACACATTTGATTTTATAGGAGTACGATGTTTGTTTCATAAAACAATGATGGAGAAATTCCTTAAAAATCCCAAACATACTCTGTGCACTATCTCATTACTCGCTGATCGGCGACGTAATAATTTGAGCGATCCGTCAAGTGCGAGCGGGCAAAGGACACAGCTTTCTCAGACCGGCGGGTATACGCTATATCGATTTTAAAGATTTTAAAGGTGGTAAAACTCTTCGAGGTTTCGCAAAGAGAGACCTCTCGTCAGGCTAGATGGTCATGTCTGGGGAGCGGCTATGCTACGAGTAGTGTTTGGAGCTTGCTTTTTATATACAAGATATTTATAAAACTTCGATAGTGTGATTCAGGATAAGTGTGGCGACATCTCTTATCGATTTATGGAAAATCACCATAGTAGTTCGTCTTTAGAAGCATCACCGGTATAGCTTTCTGATTTATAATAGCAATGTCAAGCGTAGTTCTGACCTCGTTTGGAGTGCTTATTAGATTGTTTTAGAGTGATAATTACAAATATTGTTTTATTCTAAAGTTTTATTAGCTTCTGGTGTCAGTAAAATTTCACTAGTAGGAAAAAAACTTACAACATGCATTGTAATTTAGTCCTCAGGGGTAGTCAGTCGGGGGTCAACGAATCTGTTATCAACTTTAATTAGGGCTCCAATCCTAATTGAGCTTTATCGCAGATTTTAATGGAGGGCAGTGTCCACTTAACATTTAGCAGGCTAAGTGCGTCTTCTATTTCATTTAAAAAATATATCGAGCCTCCAATTTGTACCATTATACTTCCATATTGGAACCATCTATTGAGTTCAACTTGAGACTGGTACGTCTCAAGTTAACACTTTTACATAAAAAAACTTAATCAGTTTTTAATACGTACTTGCTAATGCTTGCAAAAACTATTGCAAACACTAAGATGTAATACGTTTAAATTATATAGTCGGTCATCATATATTACCATGGTTATAATATCCCGGTGGCTCGGGCCGGGTTATTATTTCGTAGTTTAATGATAGCCACGGATAGCCTTCAATCAATCATTTTACGCCGCTTCTTTTTGTGTCATCACTTTCCCTTTTTAGGGTTCCGTATCTAAAAGCGGTCAACGGATCCCTATTACAGAGGCTTCCATGTCTGTCTGCTCGTCTGATTATCTGTCTTATGAACCGTAATAGATACACTGGCCACTAAAATAACAAAAAATAAAGAATAAAATACAAAACAAAAATAAACAAAGTGTGTTCAAAAAGTATCGCGACTTTTTGAACACACCTTGTATTTTATAATGGTATATTTTAGTAGGCATGAAAGTAAATAAGCTAGATAGGTAGGATGTTCTCAGTGTTCTCAGTTGAATTTCAATGCAGGGGGTAGCCAACCTAATAAGAATTGTATGAGATTCGTTAGTAAATATTTCAATAAGACAGAAATTAGTGCACACTTGAATAGTATAGAAAGAATATAAGATTAATGTATCGTGAATAAAAATATGTTATATTAAATCTTCTTTGATAATCATTATAATTATAATTTTGACTCTTACATCATAGGTCAATTGGAGGCTTAGATAACGTCAATTCGAATACGGTATTTGCGTAAAGACAAGCGGGATCAGCGTTTTGTACGTGACCTCTGACTGTAGGTCAGTTGTCATCAAAACAAAGGTCCTTTGTGAAGAACACATCTTACTTTACACATTTAGACACCTACCTATTAACAAGAAATCTTAATAAGGGGTAAAATTTAGATGTTTAGGCAACGTTTGGTGGCCGGCGTGACCTCTGCTGCCACTCAGCAAAGATTGGTTAATAAGCTACTTGGAATGTACAATAATGTAGAAGGTGCCAAAAATAAATTGGCAAGTAATTTTTTTAATCTATTCATATCATATTAAGAGTAAGTATGAAAAATATATACCAAATTATCTCATATTATTAGATAAGTTGAAAATATTGTATTTAGTTTCGGTGTTATATTAATGTAGTCATATTTTTATATATTTGTAGAAGTGACAATGATAATTCAGCAATTTTCTATTATATTTTATTCCAATTAGATTCAACAAACTTCTTAATTTTCTAACTTAATTTTCCAAATAAGTTCAACGAACAAGAAGAAAATAATGTTATATTATTTCTTTTGGTTGTATAGTTTATAAAGTTTTTTTTATTAATAAATAGATCAAACAAAATTTTGTTATAATCACTTGTTGAGTTAAGTGCGACCATAGCGTTGCATAAGAAAAAAACCGATTGTAATCTGACTATTTTTAAGTTCCCCCGTGGGCCTACAAAAAATAAATACATTTAATTTCGTTTCATTTTACTTCATTTCGTTTCAATTCATTTAATTTCGTTACCAAACGAAAATTAATAAATGAGTTTTCTGTAGTAATACAATCAAATTAAACGGTTAACAAAACCAATACTAAAGTGCGTGAAGTGCGTGAGAAAGTTCCAAATCCAATCAAAAATCTAATATTGATCAGTTCGATATTATAATATTTTATGTAAACCAACCTCATTTGGGATGGGATGGGATCAATGGGAAATGCGAGTGACCAGCCAATTAGGCCGAACTCCGAGAGAGCGTATGAAAAATTATCACCATATCTCATACGAAAACGAGATCGATAGTTGTTTCAACACGAGATCCGAACCCGCTATAATTTATTTACGCTAAGCGCTGTACCGCATGAACTGTGACCTGTTATTATTAATGCATACATTTGTAAGTTAATTATCGGAATACTTTTTCCGGTATAACGCTGAAAGGCTGTAAGTGTCGTTTTTGAGATTATGATTTATTGGCTCAAACTTGTGTAAAAATAGTACTTTATTTCGATAGAAATGTTATAATAACTTTTGACTATAACCATTTTGTTCTAAAAATAGTGTGTAAATCACGCCCGAACCTGAGGCTATGACTATAACTAACATTTCATTGTTGTGTCACGAATATGTAAATATAAGTTATAAAGTATGAGAAGTGTATTAAATAAAGTGAAATAAATTGTATCGTGTATGTATTACATTTGGTGAACATAACGTATCTAATAAATCGAAGTTTGTTCGTTATAATAATTAACTCTATTTTAAAAAATGTGCTAAAAACAAGATTAATACGTGTGATTAGCGCATCGAATATTATTATTTTATTTAACTGTTATCATGTAAAGCCGAGAAGCGTGTAAAACGTTTACAAAATATATAACGTTTTCATAAAAGAGTGTAGCAACTTCCGGAATGTGTACGTTATGTGGGAGTTTACGACGGCCACAATGAAATTCTTTACTCGAGTTTGTTCTCTACGAAAGGTTACCAACGGCCGTGACTGCGTATCGAGCGTCACGAACGTTTATCGGGAACAATGAGTTATTTAATATTATCGATAGCATACACAGCTGGGGCCGGAGACGTATGCACGCAGATAACTCGATTATACTCATAATAATCAATCCGCAACCCATACATAGAATGATGCAACATCGGTGAATCATTATGTTATTTTACAACGTTTCCAGTATTTTACTTATCCGTTTATTTCTAAATCATTTTAACCCGTTTTATAGTTTTAAAACATACCTATTTCATTTTGAAGCATTCAATCGTTCATACTTAAATAAACACGTTAACTGCGCGTCCTTGACTTTAGTTTAAATCTGTACTATACAAAAAATCGTAAAATTGTGTATTAATGTTTCATTATTTAGCGATTAATTTTCAAGTCATTAAGCACGAATGTCAAGAGGTGCTCCAGTTAAGAGGTACTTGGACGTTCTAATTGTGTGTAACATTTCCAAGCCTCCGCCATTATCGAGTTTCTAATCGGTATTGCTTATACAAATCACACGCATGTCTTAAAGTGGAATCCATTTAATTTCAGTTACTAAATTGCTTTTTGATAATTTATAAAAGCAAACAGTGTCAGTTGTGTGCGTAAGTATTTCGTCATCGCGTTACCGAGTACGAGACCGGTCGACGATCGAATGTCAAAAACCGCACGACGCAATAAATTGTTGTCTCATGGAGAGTAAACATTGGCGTTCGGCCGCATTCATGCATAATTGATGAGGGTTCGGAGTGAGCGCGTGGATTCCTGGCGGTCACGACTCACCCGGCCCGCGCGCCTCCGGCAGCCATTTTGTGAAGCCCGCTCGCCCCGAGCGCGCTCACTGTGAATATTAATACAACCTTACGATCTGCACCACCTCAACACGAACATAATATCCTCTTTTCAAACAAAACACCACTTTTTACACGATTCGTTTCGTTTCCGTCTCGCTCGATCGGTCAAATGTGACGATCATTAGGTACTTACTTCTATTATGTGCATGCAAGGCGAACCGTCAGCTAAAGCATGCGATGTGCAATTAATACAAAATGATCATTATTAGTTTCTATTGTTACCGAGTACCGACCGAGTAAATAGACCGTACGACGGTGTAATACATTATAAATTGATGGCACAATACAATGCCTGAAACTCTCACGCACGGCCATTGTTCCGTGCAATAATCAAAAGTCTTTTCTCTCTGAACAATTGACGCTACGTTAATACATTTCACAACAATTAATACGTTAAGCGCTGTCGTCGTGTCGGATATTTTAAAATATTTTCGGGTGTTACAAGTCCATTGCCAATGTAGTACGTATTCAATTGCCAACTATTATTATCAATACGTATTAGTATGTAACGCAACAATACGTGTCTGAATTTGATAATAAAACGTGCCTTTTATCTATTATATAGAAGTACAGATATGAAGTACTTATTGAAATGTTACAAAATACTAGTGAAAGGTTAAATATACTTATAAAATGCATAAGATTCGTACAAAACAAAGCAAATGCTATTAAATTAGATTGAGAGCGAAATGCGAGTAAACGTGTCTGTACATACGAGTATAATATCAAAAGGAATAAATATTCCTTTCAAGTAACATCACAATAACAGAACAACGTTGTTTCCTCGGAGCGAGCTCTTGATTTTATGCTGATACGTTGCGGTCGAAGCCTACGGCGGTGCGCTCATTACGGATGAAAGTCTCCCGCTCTAAGCGGGGAGCTGTAATAATATGAAATGAAATACCGCGCCCGTCCGTCTGCTCTCAACCGCAGGCCTCAACCAACACACGATCACGTGCATGCGTAACCATGAACTAGGTATTATTGAGCAGCGCACACCACCACCCCACCCGTCTGCACAACATCTAAACGTACTAGTTATTTACAATCTCGTTACGATGTTAGTGTCTGTAATCAAAATCGACGTTCGAAACGAGGCAGAAGATTTGTGTCTATTAGATTTATTGAACGCTACCTGCTCCCACGATTTCTTTCGAGTGGTATTTGATTTACATTGAGATTGGAATCTCTCGGATCGGATCTAAAATAAAGTGGAAAAATTGACGAATAGCAAATTGTATTGACTTTAAACTTCGAAAGAACTTAGTTATGCGATTTAGGCAAATTCATATGCAACGAGTTGTCTTGCTGCAAATACCTTCCTAACAAATACTTAGGAATACATTGGCAAATCGTTTCTGTGATATGACCCTTACGGTTACGTATAATATGAAACAGCTGCAAGCATTGCAGCCGTACTTCCTGTCGCCGATACATTTCATTGTTGTTTGATACAGTACGCACTTTTTAATGCTGATCCCGCACTGGCAAGAATAGTGTCAGTGTTACCATTTTGCTATACTAAAACATTTTCCGTTTTTTGTTTGCTTTTTAAATTTAAATGTTAATTTAACTTATGAAGATTAAAAGTTGAATAAAAGCAATGACGTTAATGTTCCTAAAGCCTGCGATCTAAGTATATAAGTATATATAGTATATAGATCTAAGTATATATAGTATATACTTCAATATTTTCGATAATATTGTCATATCAGTTAAAGATATGTGGATACACATACAAATATTAGAACTCAAAAATGTATCTGCTCAAAGCTTAACGTCAACATTTACGATGTCAACAACATACGAAAAAAATAATATTGTTAAAGGAATGTTATTAATTAAATCAATATTCCATCGTTTGAACAATAAAATTAGGAACAAAGACTATAAAACAATAATAATGTATGTATATAATAAGAAACTGAATACAGAACAGAATAATGAATATTCAGATGTTATTAAGATAGAGACATCCTTTGGCAAAAGGTTATTGTCTCGATATTTTTTGTGCCTCATTTTCCATAATGATATTCGAAGCTGTTATCAAAACAGGTTGTAGCAAAGTGTTCTTGGGAAGACATTGGCGTGAGATCGGAAAGTCGTGATCGGTCGCCACGACGTCGATCCCCGTGCGCCTTAATTCGCTAATCAAATCAACCGGCACAATGACTCCATTGTTATCGAGAGGAATTCTCGAGCCTAAACACTGTTCTCTTTTTCCTACAGTCAACTTTTTGTTCCGATTGACGATACAAGAATTCTTACGCACATTGAACAATAGACATTTCGGAGTTTCCTTTTTCTCTATGATGTCACTAAATTAATAAGACCGAGGTTTGGAATTATTTTTTACGGACTTCCATAATTATATTTGACTATATAAACTTTTATTTACTCATATCCTTTAACAGGTTTAATAGGAAGCATGAGTGGAGAGAGCTTTATTATCCATATCCGATTTGTGTTTGTTTTTTGTTCTAGTTACAAAATACATTTCAATATTCATTAGTGACAGTCGTTTACGGATTTATAGCAGGTTAAAGTTCGTTGTACAGTGACAATATATCAATATCCAACAGAACGTAATGACCGGGTGTCGTGACACTGCCATACATCACCGCCAGCGAAGTGGCCAAATCTTCCCCAACGGTGGCAAGCAGCGGCGAGGCGAGGGATGGGGCACCACCCACCCCCCCGGCTTATTCAAAACAGCCGCATTAAGCCCTCTGCCATTAACGCTTAACTGCAGGTTATCAAGGGTTTTCCTTAAAAACTGCAGCCAAGCTACTGTTCGGTAATTTGGATACACGCCAAGCAATGTTTCGACACGTTATCGGATATCTAGCGAAATGTGCATGTAACCATTTTAAAATACGTATCACAGTGCCGCAGTCCCACGCCTGCCAAGAATTTGAATAATGAAATAGATCGCCACTTTCGATTTTGGGTTACAGTCCCTGTAACGTTTTAAAATATTTGTTGTAATTTAAACTTCGGCACTATTATATATTCTGTTGAACCTTACTCTTATTCTTATTCTCTTTATCTCATTCTTAGTCCTGTTAACGTTACTCTTTTTATACAAGTATGTACAATACTGGAATAAGATATTATTAAAATTCCAGGGAAGACATTTTTCAACATTCCCATTGAGGACACAATGTAATACAGCGAAATTTCAGCAACGCAGTAAACTGTAAATTTTGCAATGCGGAGCTCATAAAATAAACCTGTTACAAAGAGCGTTTAATTTTGAATATCACGCCGTTGAAACATTATTGAACTGCGAATGGCGTCGAAAGGAAAATGTCACAATTTAGGCGCGGTGGGGGTGAGTGGGGGAGAAATAAAAATGCCGCCCACAATCCGGGCCCACAACTTGTTTACGTCGGCACCCATGAATCGAGGTAAGCTCGAGGGCGGAACTTTGATTAGTTACTCTTTATTTGGCAACAAGGTTCCATTTATTTTCAAATTCCATTGCGCTGAATAATGTCTCCACAATTCCTTATTCAACTAATTTAAACTTTACTTATTTTCCTAACAACTGTATATACATATTTGTCTGATACGAGGCACAAGTTTGTTGCTAGTTTCTCTAAATTCGTGATTGTTGCACACATAAAAGAATCATATCTTTAAGACACATCGCTTCTAAAGTAACATCTTAGAAAGATATAGTTTAAATGTCAAGCAATCTATTATTAAATAAATCTCTTTGATTATAGCGTTGTTGGCTGTTAAATCTAATAACGGCCGAGCTTCCGCTCCCGGGCTGTCGCCATGCCAACGACGAGGCCGCTGCACCTACCGACCCAAACATCCCTTATTTATTCTCTCTCGCTTTATTTATTCTCACGCGGAGTCTCCCTACGAGCAGCTGATTTCTTTCATAAATGTGCAGAATAAATTCTTTCCTCTTTGTTCGTTTTTATTGCATTCCGTTTTTGTTCGACGAAAATATAACGATGTTTTTTTACTATCCATCTTAGTTATGTATGTAAAGGTCAAACTACAAAAAAAAATATCCCGCCTTTTAGGGCTTTGCAAAGTATGAACATATTAGTAATAACGGAATTATACCAACCTAAAACTAATAAACAGGAAAGATTGTATGATATTTAATAGTCTGTATATAACAAACCCATGACAGTTTTGACATATAAATTGTTAATAGCCCGATACACCAACTTATTTTATATCGAAGTAACTTAACATGAAAGTTCCTTTGTATTATGGGTCCCTCAATATTGTAAACCTTGAAATTGTAGATGTTGATGCAAGAGATTATGTTGACTTTAATACAGTAAATTTAATCAACGGATTAAATATGTGCACTTTATGATAATGTTCAGCCGACGGCAATAAAACCACAACACTTTTATTGCAAATAATTAGACTGGTTAGAAATTGACTGCGGCAAATGCGAATGAAGTCGGCAAGAAACATTTATACACATTTATTACACATAAATAATGCAACTTAAGTGTTTTAAGCTATAATTTCACAACCCTAAAAAGCAAACATACCAAATAAACGTGATCGAGAGTCAGATTTCGCTTAAACGGAATTAAGAATGCGAACTGCACAAGTAAGCTAAATGCGATACGGGCAACGACACAGCTGACTAGCGTCTGTTCAAATTTTATTGCCATCATATCCTAGCTTATTAAAGGGGTATTGAGTTCATAATGCCACGCTATCGTCTTTACAGGTGGTATACGAGCTATAGATGTGTAGGCTGTAATACCACGTCAACCCTTCTGTTGTAGTGAGAACACAAAGAATGCGAGCCAACCCTCCCGGTTTTCCCTTTATTTTTATTCATATACAAAAGGAAAACATTGATGTAAGATATGAGGGTAGACATTCGGAGGGTGAACCTAAATAATTATACTCCACATAAACGAATGACCCAGCGTTTTCTTTGTTATAGACGCAATTAAACAGCGACAAGCAGATATTTGCAAATAGGAGTCTCTCTTCATATACGAGTATGTACTGTGTGCAGAAACAAACAGTAACTTCATACTGTTCGTAATTAAATGTATAACAATCTATTCAAGTTTTCTTACGACCCATCTTACATTTGTCAGCAACTTTATGTCGACTAGGAGTAAGTTGCCTGCAGAAATTAATCAAACTACCTCGTAAAATGTGATTTTTCAAAATGATAAATCCATGCTTTATACATATAACTGAACGAACCTTCAAAAAGTAGTTTTACAGGTACACTTTTCGAACATTTTGAAAGGCATTTCTTTTATAAAAAGCAAATTAACATTAACTTAATTCATTTATTAAATCAACACTTGACTTATATTTTCAACCTGCTTCGGTTATTAAATTACATCGATTAAGTTGAATAAACCGGTTCCACGAATTGAAATTCTGCGATGTTAATTCGGCAAAACCTGACCAGCTCCTTAAAAGTACTTAATTAAAACTGGTGCCTGGAAATATAAAAAAGGGCTGCATGATAGCTGACCTTTTGGGGACGGTTAAAACAGAAATAACATTCGTGTTTTCATATCAATACCGGTCTTGTTCGATGACCTAAATCTTTATCTCGTTACATTAATAATTAATTAAATCTACACGAATATTTTTTCAACTTTAACTCATTTTGAAAATTGTGTATTTAATTCATTAAGTGTGCATACAAAATAATATTGATAAATGATTGAGTAATATTTACTTCTACAAGTGTGCATACAAAATGTTGAAAAATATCAGTACATATTAATATGAATTATGATTAACAGAGTTTCGATACAAATTACATTAAAGTTGTTCGTTTAATCGAGTTATCGTAAATGTCAGCACATTACCAAGTGCAAGCGGCACCGTGTAATTTACACAAATGCGACATAGTTACACAAACGTTCGTTCGTATTTCACGGAAATTCGCCGCTTCCAGTTTACATAGCGGAGACACGAATTTATTAGCATTAATAAGCGTCTGTTGTAATGAGTTCGTTAAAGGACACTTTTGAATACGGCGAACGCAATTGCAAAATATAGTTCCACGTATTATAATTTTAAGCGCACATTTGTATTAAAAGTTTCTTCGAATACAATACATTGCTGTATTAAAAGGTACTCACATAGTAACATATTTCCAATATATGTAGGTATGTAACGTGATGCATAACGTGAAAAATGGGTAAATAATTTGCGTTGATTTTCAGATAACACAACGAACTCAAGCCGACATTTTTTAAACCTTCGACGAAAAAGCGGTGTTAAAAGTAAAGCGTGACATCACGTAGCACTGTGATTCGCGACTCATTTTTTTTTAATATCGTTTGATCCGCCACATTTAATACAAAATGTGAATTTGGGAAATGACGCAATGACGTGTAAATATAATCTAATCTTATGATAGTATACAAAGAAACATTAACGTGTTAGTAGCGTAATCGAAACGTGCCCGCGACGTGTAACCTACGTGTGCAACACGCTGGTTCGGTCCTGATGGGTGGACTTTCCACACTTTTGAGATTATTATGAAGGACTTTCGGGCATGTAGGTTTCAAGGACTATTTCACCATTGTAAAAGCGAGCATAGTAATAATTCATTTCTAATAGCATTAAAAAACAAATGTGTGCTTAGATGTGAGCGATGTTACTGGAATATAGTTGTTAGACACACACACACACACACAAATACATGTATCGCTCACGGCATGAGGACACTGAGAACTGACGGATAGCTTCACCAGAAACTCGCAAGTCGCCGTGATAAGGCCCATGCCACGAATTGTTGGCCGCGGCCCACTAAAAGCGCTCGTCAGATCCGAACTCGACAAATGACTCATTAACCGTCTCGACTAACGACTGCGCCAAAGGACTGTTGAATTGAATTTTATTCATTACGAACCGGTTACGTCCAGTAAATTGCGCGAGCTCACTTCGATCGAGATACGTGCAATTTAAATGCCAATTCGGTTAAAACGGCAAGGCCAACGTTATCATGCGAAAATCGACAAGTTTTATGTAGGCCAGAGCGACTGCAGTAAGGTAGCATTCCTTTACATTTACAGTAGCGCGATTTACGATCGTGATAGTTTCGTTTTCACGTCCCAATAGCTTCGTTGCTCGCGCATTTACTCGTCCATTTTTGTCCGGTAATGGCCGTTTCGTGACCAATCAAGGGAGATCTCTGATAGTTCAATAGGTCGCTTCTTTCGTGTCCGGTAATTGACGTCCGGCGCGACAGAGGGGGACCTGAGTATGTTTGCTGTGAAGTTTTTTATTCGCGTCGAGTCTGAGCGCGTGACGGGCATGACGTTCCGCACTCTACTTATCCATAGACGATTTGTTGCGCAACCAACGGGACGGAGCGGAGCCACCTTCGTATTCAGCAGACGCTATTATGCCTTCACTTTCTCAACCTACATTATAACTAATCTACACTCCGCACACCGACTTTTGTGTAACTCATTCCACGTGTCTACTTATAGCCGCTTCATAATGTGACGATGTAATGAAACTAATTAAAGAGTTTAGCTAAGTATGTTACGAGACGTATGACAGAGAAAAAATATAAAGAATAAAAGTTTGAACTTCTTTACACATTGCTTTTGTTGCACAGAAAATGATGAGCAATTCGTTGCATCATACTCGTGTTTAATATTATCAACAATAAGCTTTTCAATTAAATTAACTACTTGCGAAACTAAAATCGGAAGACAACAGCTCCAGTGTATTATACTGAAGGTTTATTGAAACCAGTTTTTCCTTCCGTGTTGTCGTGATCGACAGACATAATTAAAAGCGTGTTAAATATACAAGACAATGCTTAACATTGTCTTGTATAAGAAAATAAAATAATCAGTCCTACTTTAAGTAATTAAAATCTAAAGCGAGTGGTGAAAAAATATCGTCAGGGAAACTTAACAACGTTACGTAACGAAGCCTTGACATGATGCAAATGGATGTGTTGATAGGAATTAATTCAATTATGATTTTGGCTACTATTTAAATCAACTTTCGACGTTTTTATGCATATTATATAATTAAATTAAATAAAGTTGAAAAAAACATTTCAACTTGCATTCTTAATATCTAACTCTTATACCTACCAACACAAATCATAACATTTTCTGTTAAGAAATAGAAAGACATTAAGTTATATGTTAACAACATGCATGCATTAAAATAACACAGTAGACCTCATTTAAATAAATAAGCATACAATTATCGAGACTGTAAAATATATAAATCTTTAATTCGAAATTGCATAAATTAGAGAGCGCTAAAATGAACTCATTCGTTTTGTTTTTTATTACTTAATTAATCAATTACGTTCATGTCTATAAATACATTTATGACATCTAGTTTGGACGTCTACATCTAGTCATCTAGGACGTCTACTCACAAGACAGTAGTTTCATAATAAAATCGATGACCTGTGTTAGAGCATTCACTACTCCAGTCTGAAGCGAAGATTTTAAGTCTGTTAGGTTCCCGTTTGCTTGCTCCTAATATGGGGGATAATGTTTAAACTTTTATGAATTGTTCTGTAATTAGAGAATAGCTAGCAGTATGACATCATTGCTTTGTAAAGCTCGTAAATACACGTCACTTCAATGTGTAGAGAAGAACAAAGTAAATAAGGATCGTAAAATATTCATTTCACAAACAATTTACCGACTATAACGTAATTTATTAACTACGTTACATTTTATACAGTAAGTTTCAATATTCTTTATTCAAACAACTGTTTAAAAATTATAATTTACAGCTTATAATTTCTTACAAAAAATCCTTCCATAAACAATGAGAAACATGTGCACAATTTATTTTAGTGTGAGAAGTTACTTAACTTATGCTTAAGTTATTTGTATATATTTTTTTATATACCATTTAAATCTACAAAAAGCAGAGTACCTTCATAAATCTATACCGAATTTAGTTACCATAACCTACGCATTTCGTACATATCTTTGATAAAGAGTGGTCATGCCGTCGTAGAATCTGAACCGAAATATCTAAGCGTGAGAAATTTAACTTCACAGTACATTAATTCGGCAATCATTAACAGGCGCCTGTTTGTTGGGCAACAGGTCTGAGAGATCCCAATACATATAATTAGCGGCTGAATTTACGATATCTTCTGTATAACGATCTTGGTCCGATCAACATTCTTAGGGTTGACTTCTATATAATTTATGGTAGAAAATTTAAAAACTTTGATGTTTTAGAAACAACTTTTTCCTGCAAACAATATTTACAAAATTGTTGTACTTAATACTATTGTCGTAATAAAAATCGAGAAAAACTTGTTATTCTTTAAACATAAATGTTACAGATAATTTTGGAAAAGGACACGAGTATTCTAGAAAGTGTTGTAATTATACTTACGTCGACACTTGCTGACGTTGTCACAAGGTCTGATAATGGGCAGCCCTTACGTCAAGTGAACCGGTCTGCAATCGTCGATTTAATTAACGTACATCCGGCTAATCGAATCGAGACTGCTGGACACGATCGTTACAATACCGTTCGGACGATAATGGGAAGACTACCTGCTACCACAGTTACTATACTACCATGCTTTTGTGTCAACTTACTTATATTATCTTCAGTATTTGTGTTATTTTTAAAAGATACAAGATACAAAAGATTTAGCTCGTCCATAAACTAAGGTCGGAATAAATTAACTCAAAGCTTCTCTTAATGTTTAACTTATTATTCAGAGGCTCAAAACCATTGCGTCGGTAAGCATTCATAACTCATACTTAATTAAACGAGGTTCTTGACTCTGTTCATTTAATACCTCCAATTTCGGATAAGTACTGAGAGCCGTGTACAAACAAAATAGCTTCGTATCGACGGGTGGGTCGGATACCGTTCGAATGCCGGCCCACGCCCGTAATTCGAGCGTTCTATCATTCATATTGTTATGTTGGCAATGCTCGGCATCGCTAGTTCCTCGCTGTATCACCGACACCCATCTCGACTCGACACCTCACTCCTCAAAGGCCGTTGGCCTGCTTTTAAAGCGCGTGGGTCGCGCATTGTATCTGTATCTGCTTACGTTGTGTATATTTACTAGTATTCATGGATGCAGTCTAGTAAAACGATCGTTTCCTATAGACCTACTTTGTTTCTCATAGCGCATATTAATTATCTTATTACACAACGGCAGCGTACCGTCTCGAAACCTATTTGTGTGCGCCCGCAAGCGTTCATTTGCCAAAAGCTATTAATTACAATCGAAGAATAGAATATCTCGCCGGCTAATCCCCCGGAGACGGTTACGGTTACCGACAACGTTGATTAATGTGCGCGGGGTTCGTTTAACTCTTTTTACTCCATACGCTGTTCGTTTGTGTAAACGCGTACGCGAATAACCTTCTTTCGGGTCGCTTGGACGCAAATAGGCTCACATCCGCCGTACAAATAAATAAATTATAGCCGTTGATACGGCGCAGGCTCGCCTCTAAATTAAAGAGCTATCCGTCCACACGGACACGTATTTTTATGTAAAAGCAACAAAGGAAAGTGAGTGAGAATTACTTGGACGTTCCGATTCGCTGCCAATTATCTTGACTGACGTTTTCACTGACGCCGGTTGGCAACAACAGCACGCACAGTGAACATCATCAGTGTTATTGGTTGAATGCTGCTAAAGCCCGTACTGACACTGGGACGTACGATTTCGGGCGTGCGTAGAATGCAGGTGGAAACAACTGTTGTTTTCCTCGAAGCCGACATGCGTGACGAATCCAAAACCGGTTAAAGCGCACAGAAACGATGTATTAATAGTGCACTTTATCTTTTGGCATTCCACATGCCTTATGAAACTAAAAAAGTTGTGAAGTTGTAATATTTAAACGAGATGTTGAAGGCGAAACAAATTACAGATGTTTACACAAATGTTCCAAAACAATACCCATATTGTGTACTTCTTGCATTATACGGCGTTGTTTAGACAGCACACTATTGTTATTATAAGTTTTGATAATTTCAAAACAAATCTAACACTTATGTAAACAAGACCTAATGTGAATTGTAAGCATTGAGTATTTCGTAACTGGCAACATTTGTGATGAAATAAATTTTCGTCAATATACTAAAAATAAATAGAGGCCCGCTGCAACGGATCATATAATCGCAGTATTAAAATAGGACGGGGAGACGAGTAAAACGAGTCTTACCGAACACGGTGCAGAGCACTTCACCCCACATCCGCGTACAATCCGCATGCGTCCATAGAAATAAATAAAAATCAAGCGTCTGCATGTCATTCTAAAAAAACACACCTGGTTTCTGAATTCTGGTGCCCATATAATTTTTGCACGATATCGAAATTCAAAAACGCTTTAGGATAATATTATCTGTGTGATTATTCGACGACTGAACAGACTTTAACAGGAATTTCCTAGGAAGGTGGGAAGGAGTAAAGGAGGGGAAGTGCACGGAGATTCGCCGAAACACATTCTTAATACAACCATTGAACAACGTTCCGATGCAAACACGCCACTTTTATCGTCCAAACAAAATACCTATGCGGAATTATATTGAAACGTACGATATATTTACAGTATTTTAGTTATCAATAGACGTATACAAGTATGTACAAATATTTCGTTTCATAGATTAAAATATTTACTTCTGCGTAATATTTGGATTCTGCAACTAGGGCATTGTACCTAACTCCTTAACAATTTACATGAGAATTATGGTGTTTAAGCTCTTTAAATCAGTTTCGACAAGTAGAAAGCCTTACAAATGTTGACCTTGATCCGAATGATGATGAATGATGAGAATCTGATGATATTAACAGGATATGACGGCCGTTGGGAAATGTATATTTTAAAATTAAGTGGAATGCTATATTTTGCAACCAGTTCTGATTTATTATAGCCCTCTCCAAAAGCCAAAGTTTAGTATAAGTAATGAACTGTATAGTGCTCTTGAGATAGTCCTAATGGTTCAATTCAATACTAGATTTCCCCTAGTATGCTGTTTATGTCACGAATAAGAGATAAGTGGTATTTAATCAGTACCTATTTCAAGAGAAGATGTACACGTGGATATTACCATATTATTAACATAGATATATAAAACATAGAATATACTCGTTAAGACGTTTTAGCATTCAAAACATGCACGATGACGCACGTCGGTATTTTACGATCGTCTTTCTAGCGACAATGTGAACATATCAATCAATATTTACATAAAAACGAAACGTAGCGTCGTTGAGAATGTTACAAGTTGGTTTATAAGCAATTGTGCAAATAGTGTTGCGCAATAAATCATGTACGTTGCCGTCAACATGCTATGTTAATCGAACAATGCCGACAAGGTTAACAGAATACAGTCATACATATTGAAATTGAACATCAGATATGCGAGTGCCAATATCAAAAATATCTCGAGTGCAAATAGCGGATGGTTTCGCACATTAATACTTATACATGTGTATATATTTGGGAATGCGCACCGTTGATTGTTATGACTTTGAGAACAACATCGACTTATCAAATATTATTTACAAATCGTTGTTACATGACGATTCTTTTTCGCATCTGAAATGGTCAAAATGTATTTGATTTGGAATTATCATTAATGTATTCAGATTGCTCGCCTTCGTGAATTTCAATAACATTATTGATATTCTTGAAATCTACCTATCCATTGTTGTCATCGTGTCTCCTTTGATTTAATTTGAATACATGATCTGAAGACGTTAAAGGGACGTACTGACACTTAAAGAGCCAAATCGTAAGCTGTCAGCGTAAGCGAATAGCGTAGTCTTCGCAATAGAAATATGTGAATGCCAACTCGGTCTTATTTCAATTATAAATTAAACGAACATAAAAGACTTGAAGGAATAAAATGAGATGTCGTATAGTGAAAAGTTTACGAGGGGCGCGCGAGCCGCCGTCTACGCACACCAGTTGGCGTGGGTTCAATTCCTGTTTGAAGTATTTTAGGAATCACGCACGTCGCTCCCGGTGCCTGTTTACAAATACTAACGCGCACTCGATTCAATTCCACGGATTTTGTTAATTAATGCCAAAAGAGGTCGACTCTAGCGCTCGATACGGGTTTACGCCAACACTTTTTTTGCATGTGTATTTTATTTCAAATCTAATTTTTCACGTAATAATAGATAGAGATAGACAAAAGTGAACCATTCTATATAACATTTATTTCAATGTTACCGTCTTTTTAAGAAAATACTTACATCAAAACTGACGATGTTGGAGAGAGAAAGATTTAATAAGTAATCCGTCCGATGCCAACAATTCGGCGATAGGTTAACGTTCAAAGTAAGTAAATAGTTGTGTATTCAGTGTTACAATTTGCGGTGAAATAAAACTCAAGTTTCCATTCAAATGCGCGTTCGTCAATTTGCATTACAGTTATGATGCAAAGACAGTAGCTCGATCTAAGCATAAATACCCCTTTTAAAATTCAAACGGGTATAAATAATTGATGAATCGCTTCTCCGTCCGGTCCGGCGTAGCGGAAGAAGAAATCGAGCGAGACGGGAGCTCTGATATCGACAAACCGGTTTCGAAGCCACTTTGATACATAAGCAAGAAATAAATGAAACACCTCCAACGAGCAGCCGCAGACAGACAACTGAAAGGTATGTGGGCGCGTTAAATGAAGAAAGGAATAAATTATGCGAGAACGGACGAGCAAAAACACGAAACTCTATCGTATCGTATACCTGCGGAGCCGGCAGCGACCCTTTGTAACGTTCGATCGGACCGCCCATAATGGCTCCTCGGAATTTCCTTCGCTTGTTAAAAAGATTCCCTCAGGAGGTATATTTCGTTAAATGATTTCTTGGTATAAATATAGTTCTAATTAATAAGGACAAATGTCCTTTCTTATAAATATAAGAAGACAGAAATGATAAGATAATATAAGAATACGTTAAATCATTACGTTAGCCACGTAATTGTAATACTGACTTTGATACTGGATAAAGTGCTCGCGACATGTTTTAACGATCTGTACTGTCTATTTCAAAGTTCTCTATTGAGTGGTACCGTTAAGTACCGCAAGATAAATGGTGCATTATTTAAAAATGATCGAATACAGGTCTTGAATCCACAAAAAAGAAAAACAAAACTACTGCACCTTTTTCATTTATTAATCGAAGTCATTTACAAAGAAACGCACGATTTAGTTCAGACAACATAAAGTTTGTGTTGATGTAGCGGAATATAAAGATAAAAGTAACAATCTATTAAGTCGAACCGAAATGAAGTGTAAACAGCACCAGTAGAGATCAAGTTCGGTTGTTGAAGATTTGAAAATGCCAAATTTGAAGGAGAAACAAAAAGTCACGAACGTCGAAAATATTTCGACATTTTTGCCGCAGCCAAACGGTTATTTTGCGTGTATTGCGTTGACTCTGAACGCTCCGCTTAACGATCCTCGAGCAATGAACTTGGCAATTGAGACTCTCTAGAGCCATACGATTTATTAATAGCTTTAGACGAGCTCACTTTTATGGTTGGATTGAGATTACATCAATACTTTATCGCCTTATCGTTTTCGTAATCAAAGCTTCCGTCTTTCCCTTGATCTATTGGCTATTATAATATAAACAAGGAATGTAAAACTTCTAAATATTTTGGAGGAAACCTAGGTTAGATTCTTATCATCTTGAGACACTCGCTAAAGAAATTTCCAGCTGTTAGATGCATTAACCTTGAAAACTCGGAACCTGTCTTGTCCGAACGACTAATCAACCCTCGCGACTGAACCACGGGGCGCAACACGTGTTTGCTCACGCAAAGGCTTATTTATAGCCACAATACTTAAGAACAGTTGCGTAAGTTTACTCACATTTGAAAAAACACGAGCGTTCTATTTCGAGTTCAAAAATGACGGAACATTCGGTAAAGGACAGAGGCGACAAAAACGAAGATCTTAATTAACGAAACAGGTTAAAAACAAAGTCACAGTGCCGTCCGATTCCAAAAAGAGGTCAGTGACTGCTCAACGGGGTGGCATTCACGAGTGGGGGAGGGGCCGTAATAACATATTTGAAAAAAACGAACCCCGAACATCTGCCACACATGTGCGCTTCGCTTCATACAGTAAAATAATGCAAGTGGTGCGCGTAACCGCACCGTCGATGCGGCCGGTCTTTTTGTGCAGTAGCTTTTTGTTGCCTTCACGCTTTGTGCTCGAGCTTTCAAATGCACAATGCGTTTTTTTATAACGAAAGGAAATCAATACATTCGTAACGTTTCAAGCTAACGCGAAATGAGTTATTGATTAATGATCGTTTCTCGTAATGAACTAGCTTTGCTATCCGCGATCGTCATGCAACTACGCCGACACGACACATAATCGCCTCGCATCAAACAAAAGTGAAACTTTTAATACAAAAGCTGAGGAACTTAATTTGGCTGTGCCTAAGATCCATTAGAACGTGACTGTGGATCGAAGCAGTTCCAAGAAGATCGGTACATTTGGATCGACGCCAGACACTTTCTTCACTCCGTTGTAGAAGGTCGAGCAAAAGAATAATAATCAAAGTATAAATTTGGATGTTGTTCTTCAAGACTGTCATTACAAGTTTACACAAGTAAAAATAGCTTTCATAAGAAATTTCGAACTTCAAAATTTCACACATATCGCAATAAGTTTTCTCTACTCGGCACTCGGCGGATTCTTTTAAACTCTTTTAGTATATCTCATTTTATACTTTGATTTGGTGTATGTTTATCGTTATTATAAACGTTATCAACATTAGTTTCATTTAGCGAAGCGAAGCCTTAGTAACAGGGTCCTCTTGACATCCTATGGGTCCGGAACCCTAAAAATGAGACTCTACTTTTAATACTTGGCCCCCTGGAGCGATGATGCCGTCAGAACAATTTATGCGTTTAATAATAGGTTGTCGGCGAGTTCACAGAAAAACAAGAGTATGACTAAAGACGCATAAATAATGAAGTCAACTAATAACGAATTTATAAGTTGTGAATCATGGTTAACGAAGCATCGATTTTTTTTATATGTTACATCATGGACCTTACGAAATCCAATTAACCATGCTTCTAAACGAGTATGCAGAAATATTACTTCATAGCGTGGTATATTCACGCTATCTACATGGTGATTTCGTAGATGAATCGACTGCGGCGGGGCAGAAGAGGAGGTGAGCAGGGAGTGGGGGGACAGGTCCCGTTAGGAGAAAGTAGACGCTTACAGCGGCGCACGGGCACCGATCGTGACGGCGCGCTGGACCACGGCCATCTTGAAAATGTTCAATTCGATTTTATCGACGCGACGGATTCAAAGTAAATTAATAATAAACACAAACCAAAAGCCTTACTCAAACCCGTACAACCACGTTCTATTAACGTTCGTTATTAAATCTAAAATATGCTTAAATATCAACGCATATCTATCACTGTATTCGCCCGGAGGACTTTCTCTTTTGAAGCGAAATCTTTTAATGCATTCGGATGTGTTGCAACAAAAATACCTTAATCATCATCCATTGTTATATTTAAGCCAGAAGAATGTCATTCATTCTATGACGTCTTGTCAATAACAAGTCTTGTCGGTGTTATGTAAATGTGAAAAGTCACGCGACATTAATAATATTAATGTTGTTCAGACGTTACCGTGTGTGGCAAGGTCAAATATTTTATTTTAAATTTAAAGGATGATTCAAGGACTTATTGTCCGTGATAAGCGTTGATTGTTTGTATCTGGAAGAAATCATAGCGATTATGGCTAAACAAAACGCCCATCTCAAGTACACGGCTCGTAAATACCTAACGTAGAACGGAGCGGCAGACATCATCATGGCAATTATTGCGCAAGCGGTAAAATAAAATCACGGTGATAAATAATGTTTCATAACTACACAGCACTAGAGCAGTGCGATCGTTTGAGAACCCGCCCGACCGGTTGCCGGCCGGCGCAGGTGGCGCGTTGACTACGCTCCTCCATAACCAGGCACGACCCTGAACCATAATATAATGAGTAGTTAGCATTAACGACCGTGCATGAAGCTATAGTACGTTTTCCTTTACTTGAGCCATTTACAACAATTAATTGCCTATACCAAATAATATTATATCTTAAGAAATTATTATCATATGAATCATTGAACCAAAAGTACGCAATAATACAGTTAATGCGAGAAATTATATAAAACGGAAATAAAGATAGTACAAAAGAACCGTCATATAGGTCTATGGTTACGTAAAGAGCAATAAGAAATAGTTTCATAAAACGTGCTTCACAAAGAAATCTTATTTTCAGAAACCCTTTTATATTTCACATTGGGAGTGAATGGAAACTTTACTTCAGATACGTTTGATGTTTAGTTATATAACAGATTCATAGAGCGGATTAAACAATCTGAGTGAACACAGAGAATAGATTGATTTTCAAACAATCTCGCGAATCTATATCTATACAAATAAATAAAATTGGAGTGTCTGTTTGTAATAATAAAATAACCGTTTTTTACTACATGCATA
>DWJS01000001.1:0-22986 GCA_018248975.1 Codatractus imalena | reverse complement strand
GAAAATATTTAAGTTGCAATAAAATGTAAAAAAAATTGCTGTTAACAAACTTGAAACTGTTGAAACTTATTCTTTACATGAATAAAGAATAAGTTTCAAAAATGTGTGCAAGAAAAAAAATCAAATAAAACATTGGTGTGTCTTACCAGTGTGATGACACTGTTAGAGCACATACAATTGTATTAAAATATGGTAATGTTTGCAAAAGACACTAATATTCAGGAGGTCCCTCTCGGACAATAGAAATTTTTGACTCTTTAATCCCAGATTTTTATAACTTTAATTAATAAAAAAAAAATGTATATCTTGTTGGTTCTATAGTAGTTTACATATTATTCATGTACATAGATCTTATAAAACAACATAGTATTGCATCACTTCCTATGGATGTTGTACACAATTAAGGGATGTAATTTAGGGTATCTGCTGCAATTTTTACAGAAAAGCTATTTATCTTTTGCCTGATCATTTGTGAATATTATGTACCAAGGGTGTAGCTTTAGCTTTGTTATGTGGTGGAATTTGTTATGTGAAAATGTATAAAGCTTAAACAATGTTGTCCTGAACATCACACACAAATTCTAGATATTAGAAGTCTATCAGTAAATTAAATATCACCCAAATAAAACTTTATGCATAGCTGCAACAAACAGTAATTACTCTAATCAGGTACTTTAAAATATAAAGTTATGTCTGAAAAGTAATTCCCGATTCCTAATCCCCAGTCTTCTTATATACATCCATCATAGATGCTATTAGCAATAGCAAGTAGGAGTATTGAATTGAATCATGTAACAATGTAAGACAGTTAGTTCATGTAATTATCATTGAAGCATTAAATAGCTTTATATTACACAATGTGTCAGATTAATTGGCAAAATTGTTTCAGCCTTGACTGACATCCATGTATGATTTCATTTTTGTCACCGGTCATTATTTGTTTGTTTCTCGAAACTAAACCATTTAAAATGATTAAAAACTGAGCAAGATGACATAGCAGAAATTGATAAAAAATATAGGCTATATAATTACTAAGCTAAACGTTAAAAACAACCAACTTTAATCACAACACATTAGTACCTAATTTTGGTTTGTCATAAATCTAACACTATACATTTCCTACTCAAATTTGAGGTTTGAGTTCTCTCCTGTTCCTTTAAAGTCCAAGGTTTGAGTTAATGAAATTGAAATCAGACCCCTGTTTGAAGTAAAAGAGTTTTGCAAATGCATTGATAAATGAGAAAGCTAAGAGGTAACAAATATTACTAAATTAAGTCAATTAAATATGCATTATTAAGGATAACACAAAAATTATTTGTCTAATCTTGGTGAAATTTAAATGAGATCTCAAGACATGAGAAGCTACAGCAGTAAAATTTCCAAGATAACGCATATTAAAAATGAAAAATACAGTCCGATTGAGAATCTTTGTCATTTTTTTTGGTTAAATAAAATATCTTGGCTTTAACTTGTGCATTATAATGAATGTTTTAAACTATTGTACCAACAAGCAAATAGTAAGATTTGAGTAAATTAAATTTATACAAATGTACACCAAAGTTGTTTATTATCACATACATTATGCATACAGATGTTTTGAATTAAACTTTAATTAAATGGTCCAAAATAATAAAATTACATTTAATAATCAATTGCTTTAGCAAGGTCTTTGTTGTAATATGACTGTAAAATGGTCCTTACTCCCTATTAAAAAAAGACTTTTTGCATTTTTAAAGTCATTTTAAACAATATGCACTTAGCTACTGCAATCGCTGCAAGGATAATGCTCCTGCTTATTACTAACCCTTTATCCTTTCCGATTGTTCTCAAGTGCTCATTCAGCCCTATAAAATGTTAATGTAGGTACACAACAGTATGAACACGCCCTACGTATTCGGAGTCTCGTAATTATTATTTTGTTTCAAACAAAGGGAGCCAAGGGCCGAGCGCCTCTTAGCCTAAATACAAGTTGATGCAAGTGCACCAATTCCACTGTTGCCTATTTTCGCTGATACTAAATCGCGGCGAGAGCGTATTGCCGCTGGTATGCTTCTAATTAAAACACGGTATGGCGTATTGAACTTTATTGTTGTGTGTTAGCAATTTCTTTTTCGTTTCGTGAGAATTATTTAATTGTGCGCGCGTACTCGCGTGTGTGTCGTGTGTATCAATTTGTTTGTTATTACCATCTCATTATTTAATTATAGCCATATAATTATAGGTAATGAGTATTATGATTGAATGAAGTAGGAATAGTTTTATAACTACCGTCTATACCTTACTAAATAGCATAATTTTCTTCCAAGCTCTCATCAATCTCCGTACTTAATAAATACATTCCTATATTTTATTCCCTATTTCAATCTCTTCTAAATTTATTTTCGCAACAAATGTTTTACAGAGATATATTGATATGCTAACCAATAACTCAAGAATATAATAACCGTAATAACTCAAGAATTGTAATAGGTTTAATCGTGTAATTTATGATCTTAATTATTCGACCCACCCTTATTCGACATGCAATATTACAAACGTGTTAGTCTAAAAGTTTTAAGTTATCGAGGTGTAGAATGTTCGAAAATGTTTCACGTAAATGTACACATTGCCAGAGCGTCGCCCTTTTCTGCCATAATTTGGCTGACACAGCCGTGTATGGAGAATTATTTTGGTTGTTTGTTCTTTGTCTGGTTTATGTATGCGGCCATGGTGTATAGAATATTAAACGGAGAGGGTCGTATAGGGCCATGAATCATGTATGCACTTTCCATTGTGTACGAACGGTGTGTTGTGTGTGCAGTGACGTCACCGCCGCGGATCGTGAAGCAGCCGACGGTGGAGGAGCTGCTGTTCCAAGTGGCGCAGCCCGGCGAGGTCGACAAGCCGTTCATCATCGAGTGCGAGGCCGAGGGGGAGCCTGCACCGAAGTAAGTACTAAACCAATTAAGACATTTCTTTTTTTACCTTTTTTTCTTAAAAAGGAATAAACACTGTAAGTATTGTATTTTTCCAAAACTATGCCTTTCTTCCTCACACTTCTTCACACACTTAAGTCGTACATTCTCTGTGGTCCCCACACCCCCTCCCTTCCAAAATACACACAGACTTCCATTTGTCATATTCTACATTGAATCACTGTTTTAATATTGATAAATGTTCATGTCTCTAGAGAGCTGGTGAATCGGAAATCTCGTGTACATATGTCATAAGCAGCACTCAACCCGGTTTCCGAGGCTAATAAATATTTTCTAGCTTGAATCGTGTAGGAGCGGAAGTCGTTAATTGAGTCATTGGTTGGTGATGGTATTATACCATTAATAAGTTCATTTAATCACTCTGGTGTAATAACTACAGTCCACTGACTAATTTTGACTATGGGTTTTATTAATCTGTATTATATAAGACATATTATAATTGCTTAAAAAGCCTTTAAAAACTCAAAACTAATCTTAGTTGTTGACTCTACTGTGAAAATATCGTTGGAAGGACCTTGTAATGGTCGTATAGGCAGACGAGCAAAGATAATTGGAAACCGATTTTGGTTTTCGATATCGTGCCAATAAATAAAAATGAGCATAGAAAATAACAGTTAATGTACATGTCCAAGTGCGTTTTATGCATAATTAAACTAATTAGTAGTTCAATTGTCTTGGTTAAACGCTAGCCATTTAAATAAATATGTGCGATTTATCATTACATCATAAGAAAATAATTAGTCGCTGCATCTTTACGTAGAGATACTTGTAATTAATCTTAAGTAGTACGTACTAAGAACTTATTTCAGTATTCATTGAACGTTTTCATTAATGTTTTAATTTACGAAACTGCTTCAGAAACTTTCCGTTCTGTTGGCTGCTTTCAACTTTTCCATTCATTCGAGAGCATTTCTCTGCATCTACTTTCCTAAAGCCTCCACAGAACGTAACTCAGAATACTTTGCTACGTACGCTCCGTGGTATGCACTTCGCATTTAATTAAAAAAGCTTTTAAAATTAATATGCTCGAGATGCAAGGATTTTACGACGAGATATTTTTCTTCGTGCATTTCGCATGTCGGGAATATGTTGCGAACATTTCAACACGCGTCCTGGAAAAGTTTTTAAATTCTCAATGTTGATTTTAAAACAGATGTAAATATGTTGCTACGATATATTTACGTTAAGTTTTGTTTTCTAGATTTTTAACGTAAGATTTTACACATCGGAAATTAATTTTTTTAGTTAATTATTAGGACTTAAAAATAATTTATTATACAACTATAGAAATAACCAATTAAAACTGCTGACATCCGTCGGTTAACAGTTCATATGTGGTATTTGGTGGTATTTTTGTATTCAGCCCATTCCGTTTTGCAATTGCAATTTCAACATGGAGATTATTTTTACCCGTATTCGCTGCCGACCTGTACACAAGTACGAACATGAAGTAGAGTTAAATTAAATTCGCAATAACCAACACGTATTCATATCCAGCTATAACTACATACGTATGTTTGAAGTCCATCGCGGCTTACATATTGGCCTAATTTTAGCTAGTGACTTAATTAACTCTATACGAAACTGGCTCGTGGGTCACGAATACGTTTACGATTATACTCTTTCAATGTTCACTCATAGAGGTCTTTGCCCTAGAGAATTACATTTTTTTTATGAAGAGCATTGCTATACATATAGTGTACATAATACCAATTCCTTGGAGCCTAGATACAACTTTATAATTCGAATCCAACTGGACCATTTTCTACATGGCTTTTGATCAGATATATATTGTTTATCCTTGGGGATAACTTAGAACGGTTGAGTAAGTAGATGTACTTCACATCCAGGGATGGACAAAGCGAGACCAAGACCAAGACAATTTCTCATCTCCGTCGCTAGTGTATGGATCTTATATTTGTCTTGATGCAGACTGCAAGACCAAAACAGATTTTGTGCCTCATCAAGTTCATTGTATGTGTGTTTGTGTACCTTGAAAGTTTTTTTTGGTAGATAGTGCTTTCGCTGGTAGTACCCCAGACCTTTTTGGCGCAAGCGCAGAGTTAACAGTTATTGTACTCCTGCCAGTTTCAATTGAAATATGAAGTATTTAATACTAATAACCGATTTAATTCTTTTCTCAACTTTCTCCAAAACCCACAGCATGTTGGACTTTATTCCAGACTCCATTTCTTAATTTTTCCGGTTGTCGGCATTCGCTCTGATATGTATAGACTCTGGCCCAAAAGTTGAAAAATATGTAATGTGTATTCGAAGTTTCTAAGAAAACTGAACATATATAGAAATTCACTACAAAGTAGTATTAGTTATACAGTAAAATATTGTAATTGCACCAATAAATACAACTCTGCTGCCATGAAAGCATTGTTTTCATCACTCAAATGGAGGTCAATCGTTACTTGACCGATTAGTTGCGACTATTTATCTGTTACACGTGAGTCTATTTCAGGCACAATTCTCCCTCACCTTGCAGGCAATGTTCTCTACATTGTCTAGGGATCTGTAATTAAAAGTAATAGTAGACTAGATGATAGTAGCTGATTATTACTAATTACTTATGCTTTAATTACGCTTAATAGTCTTTTAACTCTATTTATTAACTATGCAATACTCGCAGCTCTTAATCTCTATTCCTAATGGGATTAAATTCAGTTTTCTACCTGGAAAATCCCGAATCCTTTAAATCAACTCAGCTTTTATAAAGATCAGGTCAAAGGAACGCAAGACAAAAATTTAAAAACGGTGATTCTACATCATTCGAATAAATGTGTACTATTTACAAAATTGTATATATTTTTAAATTACTAACAGATATTACTGATAGGCATAAACAGGAATACAAGGCGGATATAAGACTTAATGCTCCGCCGATCAACCTAAGGGCGGCGCGAATAACGGAAATAGGTAATGGAATGGAATAATAACATTGAAAAAGCAGAAGTCAGATCAAATAAGCAGATATTCATCATTCAATATAATTATTTTCATATATGGGATATATGATGTTTTTTTATTGGATGTTAGTAGCAAACGAACATGCATTCTACTTGGTAGTGAGTGACCACTTCAACCCAACGACGCCTGTAATTAACCCCAGGTGGGGTCGACTACAGATGCGTTCATAGCCCCGAGAACTAAATCGGAAAACATCGTGTAAGTCTCCCCCTTACTCTTCAAACCAGAACGATACAGCGTTTAAATATCCATAAAGTATAGAAGCGAGTACGCACAGAAAGTCAAAAGTATGGTATACATTGCATTGTCGAGGTCCATTAAGGCCCATCTTAAAATTTACCTAGAACTCGACCGGAACAGGTATTTCAGCCGAATCTTCGGCCACTGTACTAGTTTCGGCCTATACCCAAGCCAAAACTTATTCAGCCATGTCATAATGTACATTGTATGAATCTAAGCTATTTTTTTTTAAATTCTGCTGGCGAACAATATCTCGCCAAAACCTTGTCTGTCTGGCCAAAAATGGCGTAGACTAGGCCAATATTAGACGTTTTCGTCAAAATTAGCCGAAACTAAAGACGAAACCTAATCTTAGGTTGGTCTCTAAATTTGACCCAAGAATTTGCTGAATCAACAGAGGAAATTTTAAAATTTAAATTTTTGTATACTTAGTAAAATGCTTTTATTTTCAAATTATCATAATTACCAATTAAATGTTAACGGAAGGAAGTCAAATACAACAGTTTGTGATTGTATCTTGGTATATGGCTATCTACGTCCTGTGCTAACAAACTGTGAAAGGCCATTAGTAAAACAAACCTATCGATTACTGAAAATGGCGTTCAGTAGCTTGCTCCGGTAGAGACGAGAATTGTGATTTGTTCGGATTTTTCCTCTTTTGTCTACAATCCCCTTGGGATATCTGAGCTTCCTCGTCTCAATTGGGAATTTACTCAAATATCTAATTTTTTTTCGACGTAGCTGTTTATGGAATATTTTTGCAACTTTATTTGTAATCATACTACAAAATACAGTTTCTATTTAACGTTTACATTCCTATTAATTTCTGAAATTTCTTAAAAATATGTACATGACACAATAACAGTTTTACTTTAGATTCATTAAATTCACACTATATACTTGTAAATACCACCCAGATTAGTTTCTACTACTTATTTTCTACTAATTAAGAGTACCTTGTACTGATCGGAGTGTAATGTCCACACTGCTTTTACAGTAATTTTCAACCTAAAACTAGTTATTTACTTGTTACCCCTAGTTATATCATTCTATTTTTAAATGTTTGATTGATTGATTGAAAAGATTAATGGGTGTTTATGTAAAACACCCTTTCGTATATTAAATATGCACTAATGAAGTCTGGGTAACCATTTAAATCGCCGATGAATCAAAAGGTGCCTGAACTCATTCGTTTTAGTTAATTGTCAAATTGGGTTACAGCTCCCTTTGAATTTAAATTAGTTCACGGCGTAATTGATCTTTAAGCGTTGTTTAATTCTATAGTCGAATTTAATTACGGAGATTGGAAACGTGTACTGTGCATTCGATTCTTTGTTTTTACGCTGAAATCATAAACGATCAGCACATTGCAACATTCTTACGCAGTTTTCGATGGTGCTGATTTTTTTCTTTGTTACAATCTATACACATAAATAAAATTGAAGATTTTGTTTTTAAATTGATTATTAACAGGTTTTTACTAACTGCATATGGAGGTATATACGGTACTTACATAAAAAAAGAAAAAACAATTTTTAAAATTTGTCTGTTTGTTCCGGGGAATCACTGAAACGACTGGACCGATTTTAACCGGAATGTCACTGGCGGATAGCTGATATTAAAAGGAGTAACTTAGGCTACCTTAATTTTAGAAAAAACAAATATTTGCGAAAAGAGGATAGTTTTTATTTCTAAATTGTTTTTTATTGCAAACATAAATTGTACCACATCAACGCGTGACCGGGTCGTCTAGTGTTTTAATAAAACCATATTACTAGTTTCTAATTCAGTATTGTCGTACTGTGTGTGACCAATTACAAAATCTATAAATACCCCGATTTCTGTTTCGGTGTCGGTTGTCCGGCGTGTAACCCGTATTTGAGGTGTTGGGTTCGGAAGTTGCCTTCGAATCGACGGCGCGTGACTGCTCTCGTGCGCTCGCCTTATTAACATTTTTAACGTTTCGATTTGTCTTCAATGTACATAAAATGTGAAGATTGAAGATAGGACTAAATTGTACATCTTTTACGTACAATATGTTAAAATATGGTACAGGCATCACATCTCTGGGCTATGAGTGTAGAAAGCGTCGTCGTCGTCGTCGTCGTCGTCTTTTTTGTCGCGTAATAATATTGCTACATAAGCCACTGTTGAAAAGTGTTTATGCCTATAGCACTGGACATAAGTAAACTCCCTCAATAACTTTGTAACAAAAAGTTAATGTTTTTATTCGACCTCGTACCACTTCTTTATCAACGTGTGTATTTTTAAAATTGACAAAGTGCAAGTTGGCCTCGCACACAAAGAGTTCCGTACCACCGTACAATTTTAAAACTATTTAAAATTATTATTGATGAGTTTTATGTGGCATGCGCGTCACCTATTATGAAATAAATGTTACCAAGTAATTACTTTTATTTTCACGTTTTCATTTGAATAGTTGTGGTTATAGCGGTATACACAATCTGAAAATTTCATTTGTTTACCTATTACAGTTCCGTATATATAGTCCTATGACAGACGGACAACGTAGTTTTAGTAAGTGTCCCGTTTGCACCCTTTAGATACGGAACTCTAAAAACTGTTGATTCTAATCGCCATATAAATTAATGTCGTAGACTTATGGGCTCCAGCTCTGACAAGGCCAACTGGCCTCGTAATAAAACACGTATGTGCATAGTTTTAGTGCAGTCGTGGTTCATCTATGTATGGAAAAAATCGCGAATTCTCAGAACTACTGAGGTCATGCATTTACCGTGCTCTATCATGATTTTAATATTCGTATCGATTGTTGGCAAAACTTATACCAGGGATGCCAGTTTTTTTTTGTCAACGCTGGATTTTTCAAAATCATTTTCAATAAATTATCGCGTTTTTGAAATGTTTTCATGAATATAAGCGGGATAGTGGCAAAAGTAAAGCTTAAATATATAATCGATTTATCCTCGAAGATCGGGAACGAATGTCTTCCGCTCGGAACGTTTTATTTTCGACTAAAAATCAGTACTCGGAATTCGAAAATCGGAAACTACGGTGATTATTAAGGTACCTTATAGCGATAAATCGAAACAATGGTATATGTCAATTATGACTTTGTGTTAAAGTTAATATTCTAAGTGTCACTGAAGATATTTTAATAGTAAAAGAATAGACTCGTGTTTTGAAAAGTTTGTCTTCATAATACTCGTGCGATATCTGTCTCTATTTTCCAAATCCCTCGTTTTCTTTAGACGTTCATCAGTTGGCGTCCCAAACAATTAGCTATTTGTGGCACACAAAACACATATAAAATGTCTCGTATGTAGTTATCATATTAATTTAGTAGAGTCGTATAAAATATTTATAAAGAAGAATCACAAATCATGGACTCATGCTGTGCCATAGCACAATAACGAGATAATTCAACGGCTTGTGAATAAGGAGGATCGGGTCGCCGTCGTGTCGCCGTCGCGTCGTTGAGCGAAACAGAATGTCACAGTGACCCCGTTTTACCATCGACCGCTTCTCTGGAAATCGTATTTACAATTCAATAATCCGCACCTGCACTTATTACTATTTGCTACCTAATGTATATTCGCTGCGCAAAATTTCTTGCTTTATAAGAGGTCACATGCCTGCATTCCTTTTTATGTGCCTACTGTCTACGGGTGTTTCCACACAACCCGGGAAGGGTTAAGGTACACCAAGCTGCTCCGATGAGGATTGATGGAGGTCAACGTACGTCGGTTATTTTCAAAGCCATAAAAGGCCTCGAATAAGGTTTACCAACTATAATCTGTAGGTAATAAGCATCAGAAGCACATGAAATTTAGCCACTAGCGGTCACCCTTCTCAACACAAACTGCGCCCGACGTTGCCTAACTTTCTAGATCATTGTCACTAATATCTCCTAATAATCAGGCTGATCTGAGTATGTAAACAGTAGTTACTACTCTTCCTATTTGTGTTGAGAAAATAAAATATAGTACTACTTGTGAATTCCTGACTTGTGCTCTTGTTTAAGAATACTTTAGATTAAGATAACTGTCAGTAAAATAATTCAAGGCAATAATTGAAATTTTGAAACAATATAGAGCAAAAGAAGAAGAAAAGTCCAATTTATTTATAACTATACAAATTATTCTAATGAATAAAGTATTGTAAATTGTAATAATTGCAATCGTATGACCGGTATTAGCCGTTTTTGTTTTAATAAATATCTACCACCGAACCACACGAACTTATATATTGCCGCATTCGTAGTTTGCTCTTCGTTAACCCCAAACCGCTCCCATGACGTGTACTACGTAGTACTACTAGGTTAATGGACTCCCAATGAGTTGCATCATGCCAAGACAGTATAGATTAAGTAATAAATGGGATCCAATGCCAAGTTGAAGAGACTAAGTGGAACAGTGGGGCTTGGCACCGCTCCATGCAATGTTTGCTCGGATGAGACTTTGATGCTATTAATCAAAGGCGCTAATTTTAATTAGCAAAAGGAATCTTGGTGGTTTTTCTGCAGTGTAGAATTCTGAGTTTTCTGTTTGTAAAAGCTAAAAGATTTCCGGAACACTAATGACGTTTAACTCGTGTACCGTAACTTTGGATAAGTCTTAAGATGTTTTATTCTATGTTAAACTTAAAATTCAGACGTTGAAATATATTAATGACGAAAATACATACGTAAAGAAGATTCGTATAAATTGAGATGTATTGCAAACTATCAAACATATGTTAACTAGCCCGCGGGGTACTCGACGTGAAACTTAAACTATCCGACATGATTTGAATGATGGCATTAATTTTGTCTCATCTATTCTGTGTACTTAGGACATTCAAAACCTTTGAAATTCAAGAATACTAGACCGATCTGAAACCACAATCGCGATCGAAGTTCGTACGAAAACCTCAAATTCAGAAATCAGATCTCAACGCACTCATTCGGAGATGTTGGGCGCGCCTTAAACGAACAAAATCGGATTTGAAATGGCGTCACACGCTGAGTCTGCGAGGTCGGTGATATCATAACGTCGTAAGCTCACATTGTGGAAATGTCAATGGCGTGCATGTCACGGGTGTGCATTGATTGGAGATTACGAAACCACTATTTAAAAATACACAAATTGTTCAAACAGCACAAACATGATGAGCGAAAAGATAATATCAAGTCTTTTTAAATGTTCTGAATAAACTGTTCTGGTCAGTTTAGACAATGAGTGACTAAGAAAATGTAGTAAATTAATGCAGTTCATAACTCCCGCATCTAGAATTAAGAGTCCAATTTCTTTTGTTCAATGAGCGTCGAGACTTCTAATAATGTACGCCCCCACTGTCTATCCTCTACACGTGGTACACTTATACATTTATTGGTATATGATTCATTCCAAAAAATGTAAATAACGGCTCTCAGGGCCGGAGCGATAACCATACCACACGGTCTGATACGCAAAGGGTTCCGGATTAGATATCCAGCCTGAAAAACATCGATTTATCATCGTTCATGAATTTATATTCCTGTGATGGGTCTGGGGTTTTATATATTAGTCTTTGTATACAGGCACCCTCGACACAAAGAAATCTAGTAGTCGTCACAAAGTAGTCTAGCTCTATGATGTAGAAAGCTTAACTTACGATAGTTGTGGAAACGGTATTTTAGAAAATTAGTATTGGGTATTATGGACCATGAAGTTAACTCCTTGGCGATGAAACCTTACTATAAATAGGTTCGGCTGGGTTGGGTACAAAGTAGGTACTTCTACATTGTCTTTTCTATGCTTATCAGAATAATGTGTTAATATAACAATTGCTTTGGACATTTTTCGATTTCAGAAAAAGCATATCGTCATATTTAAGCATACTACACACAAACCATGTTTTTGCGAAGATTTATTTTAATATTTGTTGCGATATCCTCCTTACTAGAAATTAAAGAATCCTGATACGACGTTGCCCTATATTCCACACTCTGCTGGATAAGCAAAGTTTCGCCAGGACTCGTTAAATTTACATTTTGTGCCCCGCAAGTGTTGCAGCACCATTGAATTGTAAATTTCCCGTAACTTGATCTCGCCTTCGCTGTTTTGTGCACAGCTCGACATTTTGAAATCGTACCTTAAGCTTTCAGAAATCCGTATAAAATATAAAATCATCATGATTGATTTCTGCCTTTCAGTAAATTCAGTTCCTTTTGGGTGATAATTAAATCACTGAATATAGTAAAGATGTATCCTAATTTGCTTTCCAAGATATCACACACAGACACGATCTAAAAGATCGAAATATCCGTGTCTAAGGTTTCCGAAAATATCCTGTAATCTTCAGTAAAAGATCCCCAAAAAAGGGTGCTGAATCATTATCATTAGAATTCCACTTACGGGGAAATCGAAAACCTACGTAAACGTAATTTCCCCTCGACGAACCGTCAACACGTAGAGCAATCATGGCGACCTGCAAGCCCCTCTCGTAAGCACTCTCTCTGCCCAGCGATCGATCAATACACGGCTATACTTTTTGCTCGTATACAACGTGTCGAACCGTCGGAACTTTACAGGCAACAAGGACATTTCTAGTTCTTTTATTGCTTTGGTCCCTGGCAGTGTATGTAAATTTCTGTCAATTTTCCAAATCCGGTCTGACAGAGAAACTTTTTTCAAATTTCATGCGTCATACCGTGACGTGGAAATGAAAGCAGTTTCCTGGGTTAGGGAGGTCGATTTTTCTTTTTTAAAGAGGGCATTTGTATGCGTTCCTTTTGTGCTAGATTTACCTATGACTGTACGTTGGTGCGTACACATCAATTCAAAGCTACGAAAACGGTTTTCAGTTCTCGTGACAGTAAAAATAAAATTTTTCTTTTACCAAAAATCATGTTCATGCCTTGAAAAATGTCTTTTGTTCTGGATCTAAAGTCTATTTAAAATGAAATCTAAAAAAAGTAAACAGTCATTAAATTATGCGAAAGATACAAACTATTCTAATAAAACTGTTCTTCAACCTATAAATAATGTATAGTCAGGACTCGGGATATTAAATAAGTTTGAACGAGTTCATCTCACACTATGTACCTACGTCGTTGAGGTTGTACAAATAGACGCTGCAATCTATTTATCGCAGGATACGAACGTAGCGCGATATTTCTCTCGCGCAGTTCGCTCGGATCATTTTCAACATCAAGGTAAATAATCATTACTGCATTTAGTCGCTTTCGCGTACACCCAGGGCGCTTCTGTGTATACATTTGAACCTTTTCTACCAGTAGCACGGTTTAAATTGCCACGATATCAAATCGCGTTGTCCCTAATGCTTTCTAAACTACACGTCTACGTGATAGTCATTAGCGCTGGAGGGATTCTTGTAAAAAGTGCGAACTTCACGTCGTACACGAAGTGCTCGTTTTAACCGGTTATTCATGTCAACTCGGCCGTTTTGACCGCGTCGGTGAGCTCATTTATGTATTATGGGGTTAGGGTTACTCCAGGTACATATTCGTAAATATAGTTAGAACTATATATTAACTATAGTTAGAACAAAGAACGACGCTTTCTACGGCCCTACAATAAAAACTTTTGTGTCGTGTGTGCCATGTACACACACAAAGACGTATACGCAAACCCTTAGGCCCAGAAGAGAAATCTAAATTTAGATTTATGGCTGGCCGGGGATCCAACCCGGATCCCTCTGCGTACCAGACCGGTATGGTGACGGTGCAGTTTTTTATTCCAATTCTTTTAAAGTTTAATGGAATCATAATGTAGTTTGTGTTGCTGAAATACGTAACACAGTTTTAACGTTTTATAGTTTTTAGTTTATGTAGGTTATTTACAGCTAAATTTTGCCGTGTCTCAAGCGATTGTTCCAGTTAAATATCTTCTATAATACTTTTCACCGTCGAGTAGTTAGTACTGTTATACTACTTTTGTATGTATAAGTTTGTTGAAAAAATTACAAATAAACCTTAAAATAGTAAATGTATACTTTGTGTATATGAGTATCTGCTTTTCAAAACATCGCAACGCGACACTTATGTTTACATAAAGAGTCAATGTAACTTAAAGTGCCTAAGAATTAAAAACTCAGGAGTGCGTTTTGCGTCTTGTATGTTCTTAAAAGCCTGTAGGCAGACGAGTTTCTGAGCCGTGAGCGCATTCACTAAGAATGTACCCGGCGAGTAATTCAGACGAGACTGGACCCTAATCCACTTGGGAGACCGCGTGTATCACTTCCTCGTCTTCCGTTAGCCATAGTACGTAGACATGTAAGGTTTAAACGTACTGTGGAAGGAATAAGAGTTCCTTGGATTTTTAAATACAGGACGGATGTAACTGTAATATCCTTGTTTTAGAAAATTGTTTCAGATGTGCATGCAATGCTTTGTGAGGTTACAAATGTCTATTTTTGGTCCACATATCTAGAGTATTCATTGGTCCAATGGCTGCTAGTACAGTGGCCTGTTGTACAGAATGTATTAACCATAATAAAGGAGTAAGGAGAAGGAATCGATTTTGAATTTTGTTTGTTCGTTTTGATTGTATTTTCTTCAGTCAATAAAATGAATGGTCCATGGTCTCGATGATATTTGGTACGGCTCTTTATTGGTCCGTGCAATTATTATACGAACTCCAATGAATATTAATACCCAATAGTTTAGTTTCGAATGTTGTGGCGGGATGAAGTATTCCGCGTCTACAAGTGTCATATAATTAGCGAAGTATAAAACATCGTTGCAAATGTTTTACGCAAGCGCTCCAGAAAATGTTGATTACGAATGCGATTTACGTTGAATTAGACGAGAAATACGCAATCCCTTTAAAATCCGTATTCACTTGTTAATTATAGTTATTTCAATGTAGTCAAAATATTTTCCTTTATTAGCTTACAACTTATGTAAGCGTATGCGTTCCTCATAAGAGTCCATTTGTTAGACGTTCCCTCTAGTTGCATGCGGACCCTAATATCATTTTGGAAATTAGTCATGTCGCTTCCCTGTATTTACGTTGGTTGTCTCGTTGGAATCTGAGCTTTCAGATAAAAGTAGGTATGATGTGAAGTATATTTGACCTCCCACCCAAAAATAGGGAGGAGTAAGTTTTGGCATGTATCTTGGTGCCTATATATCTGTCTGTGGCATCGTAACTTACAAATGGATAAATCTATTTTGATTTCGATATTTCGTTTCGTTTAAATGGTGGCTTTATCGACATTGTTGTAAGCTATAATTTAAAAGCATCTGTTTAGTCGTTTGAATATTATCAGATCTTTTACATCTTCAGTCGGGGTATTGTAATTGTTACGAGAATCTTCTTCGTCCTCACGTTGTAGGAAGACGCTTGTAAGCGCACGTAGTAGTGTGTAGTATGTACGTATGTATGTCTAAGCTTAACGTTAAATATTTAGAAACGCCGTTGAACATATTTTGAATTATTTAATGTTCCGGTTACTGCCAATTTAAATGAAGAAGAAACAGATAGCAAAACTTAAGAAACATTATAGTGTTGTATATGTTAATATATAATAAATGTGTTGAAAAACTGTTACTATGAATGAATAATGTGATGGTTAGTTGACGAAGATTTAAACAACTTTAACTACTATTTAATCGAAATCCCTCATATTCTGTCACGTGTATTCGGCGTGTTAAAAACAATATATTTTGTACTATGATAAAAGGTTATCTTGCTAGTATAATTATAATATTTTGTGTCGCACTAACACAATTGGTTATTTTTGACAATTATTTTAATACAATTCAATTCCACAAATCAAAAATCAAAATACTTCATTCAACGCACAGATTTTTTTATGAACGTCAACAACTTACCACCGCTTTGCAAGGTGTTTCTTTATGGCGAAGATACGGTGACAGAAAGTCCAACACACTTTGCCGTAAAATGTATAATTTACAGATTAATAACCTAATGTATGTATGTGGAGCTGGAACCGTTTCAGACAACAAGTTCCCATTGTCCATATAATTATTTACTTAGTAGTACATTTTTACACAGCATTTGGCTGACGACCTGTTTAAACTCATTTCTGACAGATTTATGACATAATTCGTGATGTTTATTTTATGAAAAGAATGTATTCTTAGAAAATAAAAGAAACAGACATACGAACGATAAAGGTACTTAGAACGGTATAGAATAATAAAACTATATATCTACGAAGACTCAGTCACGTGCGATGACCAGCCTGCATACTAAACTGGACTACTCATCTCTAACATCGCAATATCGCGTTCCATTCTCGAAATGTTATAGGAATGAGGTGTGGAATATGAATCCACCTAATTCAGGATAATGACTGTGAATAGTCGGGAACGAATATATTTTTAGGGTATATGGGTAGGAAGGTAGGTAGGGTTGGTAGGGGAACCATATTATCGTCAGTACCCAAGGGGTACCCAAATGGCGGATGTACTTGGCGGATTTTATCTTGGTTTACTTGAACTGTAGTTTGAAATTAAATTGAAAATCCCGAAATATGCATAAACCACGCTGAGAGGTAGTAAGTACTTTTTTGTTGATACCCAGTAAGTATTCCTTATCAGATCTATCTGCTCGATCGATGTGCAGGTTAAGTGATTCTAAACATCCGTATAATATTAAGTAGTTATAAAGTCCTTCGCGTCACTTTATGTGTAACTACTTCAGTTATTCAAATTGTTGTTGATTTTGTCGCAGAAACTCTTTCAGTATAATTACTTTTTGAATAACAATGCTTAAGTCCCCAGCAGCCTTTTAGCCGTTAAAATACTTATATTAAAAGCCCAGCGCATATTCTAAAGTGTAACTTCCTTAATTGGGGGATGTTGTCTGAAATTCACGTTTCGCAGGCACTCCAGCCTCCGCCTTGATGAGTCACTCGGGAAATTACACGGGAGTGTCCTGTGAATGCAACGGGATTTAATTAAGCCGATTTCAACGTTTACCTTAAATTTTAACGCGTTTATGTTCTCTAATAGTCCCACTGCGCGTTTCTCCCAACAACATGGGGAGCTCTGGACCACGCTACACCAATGCGGATCGTTGGAGACGATACGGGTTACTGGCCAACCTGTGTCGAATGTTTTTTAAACCGCCAACGTTGCTTAAAATTTTAGTTGAGATCTGCACAAACCGCGGGGCGTCTGTCTTTCTATTCTACTTACTTAATAAAAAGCGTAAATTGAGACTTTTATTACTACCGTCAGTTTTTCTCGTTATCCTCTTAAAATATTGCTCGGGCTGACACATAATCCCTTTTTAGGTCATGATAGTTTCATGGCAATTTCTAGATGACACCATTGCCAACTTCTGTATTATTTCAAAGCAGTTATTCTTAAAACATAGATTTTATAGTAGTCGTGAAATAACTGTATGTATATATATATACAAGTATATAACTTTTGATTTCTGTCGTGCATGACGAAGTATGACCGGGCGAGCCTATACTTTCTAGGTTAGCAGGCAGATATGCAAATAAATACTTAGTTAATTAAACAATTATTATGTCAATTAAACAATTATCAGTATATCAAATCGTATCCCACATAATATTTTTTTGTTGTCGGTTAAGTGAGTGTAACTATTAAAGACGACATGTAATTACATTGAAGTGATTGTAATGCCAATGTTTAGTTATTAAATCGTGAAGCCAGCCAAGTTCAATTTGAATTTATCGATCATTGGTATTAAAAAATTCAATTTGTAAACATAAACCGGGCGCTGTCTAAATCCAACATGGCGCCGGGAGCGACCGTCGTACATAGGTAGTGTTATCAAACGAACAGTTATAAATTATTCATGATTCAACCTTGACTGAGTCAACGCGACCATCTCGCGGGCAGAGACACATCGGAAATATTATTATGTCACCGTTAATATCACCTTGTTTACTCATAGCTTGGACTATTTGCTCCTTGAGCCCTGATGTTCGGAATCATGCAGAATTTACGTCTAATTTATATGACTAAACGTAGTCTGAATTGACGGTTGAAACCATAGAGTCTAGAGGCGATTCAAATTTAAACGTAACCGGTTTCAGTTTGATTTTGTCATAATTATGTGCCTTATATCTAAGATGAAGGAACAATTTCTTAGGTTTGATATGGAATGACCAAACACTGGCAGATCTTAACGGCTAAAACCATAGCCTGTAGAGGCATTTTAAATTTCAACGGAACTTGTTTAAGTTTTGTTACGTCATATGTGTGCGTGTCTATAACGAAAAACGTATTACTCATTTCTTAGGATTGATATGGAGCAATTTAGTTTCATAATAATTTAATTTTTTTTATGTAAGCTAAACATTACGTTGTTTTTTAATTTCATTTGATGTGTTATATACTTCATACGTTTAAATTTTCAAACAAGCTAGTACTCGTTAGTTATTTTTAGTCCCGATAAAGCATTTCGATCGGAATAAATTACTGTACTGTATTGCAATAGCAACATCCATGTTCTAAACCAGTTTGTGTTTGAAACTCGTTGCTGTAACGAATTCTAAAATTGAAAAATCGATCAAAATGGTATCGGATGTAGTGTAGTTCTAAATATACATGTAGTATTCTACTATATTAAGGGTTACGTCGTTAAAAATATATAGTACACTAGAATATTGCATTTTAATAGCTAAACTGTTATTCAATTTTTTTTTCTTTTCTTTATAATTTATTACAAATACACAAACATAAACGCATGCATACATACATAACATAAACGCATGCATAATATGAAGATACAAGATGTGTAAAAAATATATCTTTTGTAAAAATAAATAAGAATCACATTTTTTGTCCTTTCTCAGTTATCTCACAATATTGTATGTTCTGTCGTGTTCTGTTGCATTACTACATTTTATAGCGTTATTATTAGATAACTTATTTTATATGTAAAAATTTACATTATTATACGAAATAATGTTTCAACACCACAGACGAAGTTGTTACGTCTATATCCAACCAATACAAGTCCGTACTTTATACGTGCTCGAACCGGCAGCGCCTGTTATAGCGCTACGTCGCTTCCGGCCTTTGAGAGATACCCGGAGGGCTTTCCATCGGAAAAGTGCACCCTCACGACTCCTTTGAGGGCACTCCTGGGGGTAGTTATTGGGGAAACTTTCGTAACATCGAGCGCGAAAAGGTACAGGATGAGTTGTGTTACATACATTCTTATTTTATCGTCTTCTTATTCGAAATTGCTTTCGTTACGATTATTTGTTTCATCCACGGTTTCCATGTATATGATTTTTCTATCCCAACGCTTGATAACCATATCCTTTTAATGAAAGTAAATTTTTTGTACCATATTATTTACTAAGGAATGAAGTTATGCCGAATTGGTTATCAAAACATGGCAAAATATATGTAGACGACGTGATTTTCCGGACAAATGTTGGATCATAATAGTTTTATTTAATTTATAGAAATCAAAGTAGCATCAAATTAGCTGCAAGCCTTCTGATGGTAAGTATCCACTGCCGCCCATGGACATCTGTAATCAACCACAGGTAGCATTGGAGTCTTACCTTAGGTCCGCGTCGGCCACCGATGCGTTGCATTGCTTCGCCTAAGGACAAGTTGAAATGCATCGATCAAATGATGCTACGCTACTATTATTGGGTACATAAATAATATTTCCGTGCATTGTCCCGTATCGTTCGGCTCATTTCGGGTAAGGTTGTGGGCTCATGGTTGCCAGCGAACTTCACCCACCGACCAGATCGCGTTGATTGAGGTTATACGTTCGTCGTTAAATTAGGAGGTTATGATGTAGGTATATGTGTAAAAATATATATATTCATTTTAGTATACAATAGGCATGTTAATAAGCTGGACCTAAGATTGAAACGGCTGAAACTATGAAAGAGGACGAAGATGCTGTTTCGGCTAAAAATCATATTTCGGTTGTACACTAGTTATATATTAGTGTTAGTTATATATTAGTATTAGTTATATATTAGTATTAGTTATATATTAGTATTATATAGTAGTAGTTATTGTTATATAGTATTCGTTGTTGTTGTTGTTGTTGTCGTCGTCGTTATATAGTATTCGTTGATGTTGTTGTCGTTGTTATATAGTATTCGTTGTAATATCTGTATTCCACACATACAAGTTTTAAACATAACGGCATTTTCAGGTTGATGCCTCCCGAATATTACATTTACTCTGTCTCGTGTGCAAAACAAATACGAAGGGAACTGAATTGTCGACCTCCATTTTTATATTTCCGTTGCTACACAATACAACACGTCATCGCCCTTCGCGTATCGTGTGCCAAATTTATCTTATCGTATAGTAGACGTGTAAAGTTCAATTTTATATTCCGCAAGACAGTTTAGTTTTTTTTTCTACTTTTATATCTACAAGTTCTAGTTTCATGCCCTATTCGACTAGAACGTAAGCAATAATAAATAAGCAATTTAATAAGAACAAGTAATTAATTGAAAAGTTAGTTATAGCTGATGAACACGCCCATGTCTTAAAATGTACATAGTTTAAAAATGTATCGAAATTATATAGCACCATCATTCATATGAAACGTGTCATAAATTTCCGAATGCGTCTAAATTTAGCTTGATGAGTAATCGGGCATTGGACGCCCACGAATCTACAACTCAATCGGAAAATATTAATAAAATGATTACGACGTTAAACACCTTAAAAATGACCGACTTAAGCGCAACACCAATTTTTTGCTAGCCGTTAATGTTTCAGTTGCAGTAGAATAGTTTTCAGTGACTATCCTGTATCACATTTGGGTACCTACTTCGTCTCGGATTGTCATAAACTTCTCTGCTGTATCTTCAAAATCCAAGGTCGATTTCCAATTAAATTATCGGACCCCTTAAAAAAATCACATTTCCTACAAAAAAAACGATTCATTAAGGAGAGAGAAGGAGGGTAGGTGTGAAGAAATAAAAAAAAACTCATCTCGTTTGTTTCATTGGAGAATACAACTCAGCGTATAAACTGATCTCGTCTTTAATATCTATATATGAAATGAAAGTCGTGACTGTCAGTTGTGCCGTCATCTGTTAACTTCATGACTACATCTGACTTCATCTGACGTCGTTATGCTAATTCAAGAATGCCTCTATAACATCATATATTAACCTGTTACTTTTGTCCAAACAGATACCGATGGATTAAGAACGGCAAACCCTTCGAATATACAAGTTACGACAACCGAATCTCACAACAACCCGGCCGTGGCACGCTCGTGGTGAGCAAGCCGCGTGACGAGGACCTGGGACAGTACCAGTGCTTCGCGTACAACGAATGGGGTACCGCCACATCCAACTCGGTGTTCCTGAGGAAGGCGGAACTCAACTCGTTCAAGGAAACCGATGGACCGCAACAGACCATCAGTGCACAGGAGGGCCAGCCCTTCAATCTCACGTGCGAGCCCCCAGATGGCCACCCCAGCCCGAACGTGTACTGGATGTTGCAAGGCGATCAGGGGCAGTTGAAGACTATTAACAATTCGCGCATGACTCTCGATCCTGAAGGAAACTTGTGGTTCTCGAACGTGACTAGGTTCGACGCGAGCGGCGACTTCGCGTACACCTGCGCCGCTAAGTCTGTGTTCAGGAACGAATACAAACTCGGGAACAAGGTGTACTTGCAAGTGGTCCAGAATGGAATATCGCCGACGTCGAACAAACATCCCCCGGTCAGACAGTACACCACCAGGAGGGTCGAGAAAGCGTGGCGCGGGAAGAAAGTGGAACTTTACTGCATTTATGGCGGAACGTGAGTATATTTTTTTTCTTTTACGCATTTCAGGAAAGAAGTATGATTTTTACTGGACCCTTTATTATTGTAGATTAAAAATGTAGTTATGAATTTACGAATTAGGAGTTATCCGACCATTCTAAAAAATAAAAGGACGAATAACATTTATTATTTAAAAGTGTCTGGTTTACTATTAGTTGAAAAGTTTTGCAAGAGACAAAATTTTAGTTAAAGAATTCGAGTGACAAATTTTATTTACAAGTTTCGTCCTCTTGGCTCAACAGTCATCCAAACTCATTATTTGCGACAGGAAGTTTTTCAAAATTCAAAGAGAATTCCCAAGTTGTCAACGCTGGCTGCTCTCGACATGCTTATCGTAGGATCTTGACCCGTTGGCGTCGTAGGAGTTGCGACTTGCCAAATAGGTCGCCTTTTGGCTCGCTGGCCGCATAGAACATTTGCATCGCAGACGTTGTTTTAATTGCGGCTATAATTCAATGAATCAGTTCCCTTATGCATCGCCACTGCTATCGGCGCCGATGTGTCATGTAGCGTACCGACTCCAGTTCTATTTTAGCGTCGGTAAATCACGCATTGTGAATGAAACAACAAACAATACTCTGGATAATTTTGTTTGCGTTAATATATCTGTCCTTTTGACCGCCACTAAAGGAAAATACATGAATAACGCATAGGTATATTCAAAACTAAAACGTGTTATTCAAACTCGATGACATGAAACACTTTAGTATCCAAGTGTCAAAAACTAAACCCGCATGTCATTGTTATTTGAATTTGAAACTAGCGGTATGTAGTTTTCAAGTTATTGGCACTATATATAAAATTTGGAGAGCAGGCATGGGTTTTAATGATGAGGGCCTCCATTGGATACCAGGTAACTGAAGGCTAGAGGCTTCAACCATCTTTTTTATTTTGAGGTCTATGCTAGGATATGCTTCTTCTTCTAGTTTCTAAAGCCATAAAAAGTGTGACCCTTCTAACTTTTCAACTTTTCAACTGAAACATAAAAAACAAAATAATAAAAAATGTAGGTAACTTGCAAAACAGTTTTGAGATATGGAGTATGTTCAG